>CM074312.1:6605095-6755095 GCA_037194245.1 Opsariichthys bidens
TCTTTTTCAAAGCTAATTCTCCATGACAGCTTTTCAATGAAACCAATCAGTCATTCTGTAAATGGGTGATCCAAAATATTTTGTTTAAGATGAAACAGTATAAGTAGAACTCTAAAAGAGAACATGCAGTCTTTAACAAATGCTGAAAATTCACACATCACTTTTATGCTTGGCAGCTAGTTTCTCATAGCTTTGCATGTCTGATTATTCTGGTAAATTAAAGCTGTTTTGTTTTCCATGCGCAATAATTACACCCATTGTCCATTCAAGCATCATCATGAATTACGCATCCCAGACCCTTAACATTGGTTATTTTTAAACGTTATAATTTTTGAATGTGGGCAGAACACCGCTTCTTAAACAATTAAAATTGAATCCATCTCCAGCGCTGGGTAAATCAAATATTTACGAGTTGACTACCTTAATGTTTTCTCTGCTCTAAGCAACATGAGAGCCATCCAAATGCAACATGACAGGGCCGAGAAATGCCGTCCTTGTGCAGAGAATTTTTTTTTTTTTTTTTTTCAGTTAGAGAGACGGCAGTAAAACATGTTTTGTGCCTTTTAATGAGTCTTGCATTATGACACCAACAACTTGGAGAACACAAATGATGAGCAAAACACTGGCAGCTTTAGCATTCAGCGGCATACATTCCTGAAAGACAAAGTTAGTACGAGTGATACGTACCCTCTACTACACTTTTTTCTTTTCTTTTGTATGGTTAAAAAATGATCACATCCCACATAGCAAGTAATTTACCAGAAAATATTTTTTACGACCTATATAGATTAGTCAATCTCTGCATTTCCTGGATGTGTTACTCATATATTTATATATATATTCTAAAAAATATTCTATTATATATATATATATATATATATATATATATATATATATATATATATAAATATATATATAAATATATATTCTAAAAAATATTTTATTTATATATATATATATATATATATATATATATATATATATATATATATATATATATATATATATCACACACATACATATATATATATATATATACACATATATATATATATATACACACATACATACATATATATGTATATATATACACACATATATATATTACATATATTTTAAAAATGAATCCTTTAAGTAGGCATTGTGTGCTTTCTCAGTTAAATATTGATCTGTTAATATTAAGAAGTTTCTGAAATTTCCAAATCAAGCAATAAATAAATGAAAACAAGAGCAGAATAAATGACTCTAGTTGTATATAACCCAAAAGATCTCCACGGCCTATTATAGTTCAACCCTGCGTTGTACTCTAAAATGCTGTTTGCATTGCAGTTTGCTTTGCACATCATGCTACATGTATTTCCCAGTTGCTTTGATGGTTAAAAAGCTTTCTGTTGCCACAGGGAGGTGAAATATAAATAATAAAATATAAGTATATATTGTTTTCTAAGCAATAATACAGTACCAGGGCCCTAGAAACCCTCGCAACACCCCCGCTCAAGGGTCATACTGAGTGAATCACCATTGTTCACGTCCGTAGCGGTCAGCAGCCACAGAAAAAAATGAAGGCCTAAGACTGATTGGATGGATGAATGGATGGATGGAAGGAAAAGTGACAGTATAGACATTGACATAAAAAAGCTTCATATTTCACATAAACTGTCAATTCATTTAAGTAAAGCTGTGCACAACTATTTTCAACTTTGATAATAGTTTCTTGAGCAGCAATTCAGCATATTAGAATGATTCCTGAAGGATCATGTGACACTAAAGACTGGAGGAATGATGGTAGTGTATGTGAGGTAAAAGTGGCAAGACGCCCCCGTTTAGAAATATTACATTTCAATTCTGCTCAGACAGATATACAATATTGTGTGCATATTCATTGTGAAAATCAATATAGATAAAGACCTCTTACAATAGCGCCACATAATACATCATTGCAATAAAACCTGAAAGAATCTAGGCTATGTTCATGTGACCCTGATAACGTGACTAAGGTTTGATGGAACGTAGGCCCGAGTGTCCTCGTCCCACCCATCTCTTAAGACATATTTGAGTCGAGGCAAAAATCCATTTATCAAGACAATGTTGGAAAAACCCAGCGGGGCTGGAAAGATGTGAGCTGGCAACAGAGTTGACTGACTGGCAGAGGCTGGCTATTACCGAGCCTGTTCCAACACCCGCGGGAAGAAACGGACCTTATTTTGGTCTCCTTTTTTTCCCCTCCATGGCAGAATTTCCCGAAGGTGACAACCGAACGAACACAAGGCGACTGAAAGTGTTGGTAATTAAAAACGTTGATTAAGCTGACGGAAAGAGGACGTGCAGAGAGATAAACAAGGTTCAGCCAGCAGTGGTACTCAAAACTCTGGAGAAGCGGGAAAGAATCTATGTCACATTAGTGGAGGTGAAGACACCATTGTTTTTACTTAAAAAAAAAAAAACTAATTTCATATACTAGAAAACTTCGTGGCGTTCACTCTGGTCTTTGCATATAACGCGAGTGAATGGTGACTAGAGATGAATGGTCATCCAAAAAAAATTTATTGTATGACTTCAGAAGAATTTGGTCCATTTTAATAATGATTTGTCAGGTTTTTGAAGCTTGGTGACCAATCACTTATATCGTCAAGTCAGCTTTACTTATATAGCGCTTTTTACAATGCAAATTGTGTCAAAGAAGCTTTACATTAATAATTGGCAAATGATTTTTGGCTCCACAGCAGCTCCCAAAGAAAATGGTGTCATTGTCCAGCTTATTCTATATATTATTGATTCATTCCGTTGCAAATATCAATAGTTATTAGCGACGTAATCGTCCGGCTCAGTTCGCATACAACGGCGCCAATGCGGGCATATCAAAAACACTGCTGAATATCAAGCAAGTGTCCCCAACTTAAGCAAGCCAAAGGAACCAAAACTCCAACGAATGGAGAAAAAACCCTTGGGAGAAACCAGGCTTAGTTCTCCTCTGGCCAACAGTGAACACTTGTCCGATACTCAGGCAGAGTTACGGGTCATTAAACCCATTTGGAATCGCAACAGTCAAAATATTTAATTCAGTTCCATCTAGTTTAAGATCTTTTTGATCACGCCGGTATGGGACGGTTTGTTGGGATATGTGCCACTCGCTAATAAGTCGGTAAGGCCCTTCACTAGCTAGTTCACAAAGTATGCTGCCGCGCACAGGCGCAGGTTCCCCATCCGGCCCGGATACGGCCCGGATCCGGCCAATCGTGTTAATTGGTAAGCCTCGGGATGAGCAGAGAGACAAAAATTAGCGTAGAGGCCATTCTTCTTCTGATGTACCGAGTACATCCGGTGTTATAGGATGTGTTCCCAGTTCCGGCTGCAGCCTAACAATCCTTTAAAAGATATGAAGACAAAAATTGATAATGTGTCGTGTGTATGCCAGGTTAAAGATAAGAGCAGTTTAGACCAAATTTTTCCTTATGTGTTCCAATTCCAATTTTTAGGTAAACTATTCCTTTAAGGGCAAAGAACTTTAAAAGAACCTGAAAAACTGTAGGTGCTCAGACCTCACAAACAGTTGAAGGTTACTTAATAAAAATAACAAAAGTATTTCTAGCACCCCCCTTTAGTAGAGGACTATTGATTCAGCTGTGGGTATTTGTAATCTTGGAGTCCAAGCCTACAGGCTATTAAACTAAAAAATAAAATGCATGTAACCTCTGCTCCTGTGCTGGAGAAACCAAACTAAAAACAACCCAGCTCTGATTCCTTTCCTTTGCTGACAAGGTTTTAATTTAGCCCTGATTTAGCTTGAGGACACTGAACTGCAATCATCAAAAAGTTCCCAAAAACCAAGAGCTTTAAAATGTACATACATTAAACACAAAGTAAAAAACATGCCTATGGGGATGCCGGGAAAAATAGCATCAAGTAGCATCAATATGATGTGACACTACGAGGAAAGCATCTTTGCTTCATGTGATAGAAGTTAAGTTCAAGTAAGTTTTCAAATAAACTCATTTTGAAACATCCTTGAATTTATAGTTCAGTCAGACTGGAAGTCTATGGGGCAAGGCGATAAAATGATAAAACACACAGTATGAAACATATACTTCGGCATTATACGTCAAATTTCATGGGCGAAAAAGATCGCGCTCTCGAATCAAACACCCACGCGATCTTATTTTATTAACGACAACGATTCGCCCGCGTCTTTTAAACCTTCAATTATGCGTTTGTGATGCCAGAGAGCAGTCGCAAATATTCAAATTAATCACAGAAGTACTGAGATATCAGTGTTTATATCCTAACTTTAAACTCATCGACGATAGCGATTAAAATAGCGCCTTTTGAAACTCACTCGGCGCGTCAAATAACGGTTGTATCGATTACGTCACACCGCCACTAGGTGGCGACAAGTGACTTAAAAAATGCATTAGTCATTGAATCATTCATTCAAAAGATTTGTTCAAAAACACTGATTCATAATGAAACAAGCATTTATTAACCAGTCATTGAATTCATTCAAAACCATTTCTTAAATAATTCATTCATTAGAGTCCAGCTATTTTTATATATTATTTTGTCAGAACCTCTAGAAAATTACGTTATTTTGTTTGGTTGTATATTCAGAATCAAAGGAGAATCTCTATTTGAAATAAAAAAAAAAATTAAAAAAAAAATCGCGATTCTCATTGTATCCAGAATCGTGTAGCTATAGGCAAAATACAGTCATTTCACTATAAATCCATGTGCAGTTTCGTGTGAAAAAGAAGGAGTGAAAAAATTCTCCACGCTGATTTTGTTTGTGTTTTGCCATTTTGCCAAAAATGTTTGGTTTAATGTTTTGGTCTTCCATGCAACACGCTCTGGAAATGGCGCTGTATTTTCTGAGTTTCAAAAGCGTGTTTTTGGTTCAGAGTAGATGATAAATGATAAAGGTCTCCAACTATGATTATTTAGAGGTTCATAGATTTTGTTTTTGGGTCTACTAGAAGACATTTACATATAATGTTCAAAAACAAATTTATGGGATAATTTCCATTTTTGGATGAACTCTTCCTTTAAGGCAGATGTTTTCAGTTGAAGAGATTCAATGCCTTCGGTGTGCATTATAACTTTGCAGATTGCTTAAATGCATTAAAAGCTGTATTGCACACTAACGGAAAGGTTAAACGAATCATTTTAAACCTTAATAGGTCACTTTTAACTAAGAAATAAATATCCACAAAAAGAAGGATCCTATACTTAAGACAGAAATCTGAACTCGCAGGCCACCGGTTGGTTAAATCATAATTTGTTCGGATCTGACACTTCTCTTCAAGATACATTATCTACTGTAAGCTTTCAGATCTACAAAGCAGTGTAGCTTATATGAACAGAGAATGAAAGACGGAGATAAAATTGAACACAGAGAAAATGATGACCTCATAAATGGCACCACCACGCATATCAAAAGCGGTGCAGTTTAGGCTAACTTAAAAAGAAAGGATTAGAAGAAAAAAAAAAAACATTCCAACAAGATGACTGACCTTGATCAAACTTCAGCGAGAATAAGATGAATTATGTTATATTCAGAGGACTTTGAGGATGACAGAAAAGGTTTCGTGAATAACTCTGAGCTTAAGAGTTGAGATATTGGCTACCGCACGGTCTGCCTCCGCTACAGTTATTTAAGACGATAGAGTATCTGACAGATTTCAAGGATTTTGAATATCTGCTTAGTAAAACTATGGGTCAAGTATATAACTATTCTTAAGACCTGAACATTGAAATCCTTTTGACACGACACTAAAGTGAACTTTTCAGTAATGTCCTCTTCATTTTTGATTAATTTTTTTTGTCCAGAAAAGGGGTTCATTTTAGAACAACACAATACGACTTAAGAGGGACTTTCAATGTGGAAACTTTAGAAGATTTAACTTCGATCGAAGTGAATGACATGCTTCAAAACAAACAAATTGTACCAGCTTTATTATCTGCAAAATAAATGGTGTTTCTTTGCATACACAGTAAAATCCCCAGAGTTAAATCAACTCCGCTCAGATAACATTTGGTCCCTCTCTAAATAGTGTTAAAGTCACACTCTTCAGAGTTTGAAGGTCTTTTATCTTCAGTTGATTTCATCAGTTGTAGTTCTTGTGTTTCTCTGTCCTTCAGTGATTCTGCTTGTTAACAGCAGGTGTTCATCAATAATGTTCACTCGTCGCTTAATTAATTGCTTAATTATCTCATTAACTTTAACTCTGCTTCAGTGTTACTTTAACACTATTTAGAGAGGGACCAAATGTGATCTGAGCAGAGTTGATTTAACTCTGGGTTTTTTACTGTGTACCATCTTCCGAGCCTTGGACAATAAAATATCTAGGTCAGATTAAAAAAAAAATGCAACAAGCTGTGAAAAGGTGGTTGTCTTTTTCAAAAGCGTGTTTTTGGTTCAGAGTAGATTAATCATGATTCAGGTGGAGGAGTGAACTTTGATCTAATACATTTTGTTTAGAAGCTCTGCTAAAATTTAATGTGAAATATGATTAATGTTCAGACCTGTTTTCACCGTCTGTCTGGATGCTTCGTTTTAATTTTGCTTTATTTAAAAACCCGCCTTCTGAAAAGTGCAGTCTGCTCTAATTGGCCAGCCGGCCCAGTCTATTGTGATTGGTCAACCGCTTAGAGATTGTGTCGGAAATGTAACACCCCTTGCCATAACTGGCGAGCCAAGTCACAATCAAGAAGAATAAGCAAACGATTTAATTGCTATATCTTACATCTTGCTTTTCAGATGTGATGTCATGACTCCCGTTTCTCTACATCACGGTAAAACCTGTATGTCCATTTAAACACACTGAACTGCACGGTTCAAAACACATATTGGTAAATATACAGTAAGACTGTAGTTTAATGTACAATTCTCACTTTTAGCTAGTTGCTTGGTAATAGTTAGTCTGAGATAACAGTAAGAATTGGACCTAAACTAAAGCTTGTCCTCTTCAGGTTGGTGGAGAGCTCCTGCCTCAAGTGGAGGAGATCAAGTATCTTGGGGTTTTGTTCACGAGTGAGAGAAGGAAGGAGCGTGAGGTTGACGGACGGATCGGTGCAGCTTCTGCAGTAATGCGGTCGATGTACCGGTCTGTCGTGGTGAAGAAGGAGCTGAGCTGCAAGGCGAAGCTCTCGATTTACCGGTCGATCTACGTTCCTACTCTCACCTATGGTCACGAGCTTTGGGTCATGATCGAAAGAATGAGATCCCGGATACAGGCGGCCGAAATGAGCTTTCTCCGCAGGGTGGCAGAACGCTCCCTTAGAGATGGGGTGAGGAGCTCGGTCACTCGGGAGGAGCTCAAAGTAGATCCGTTGCTCCTTCACATCGAGAGGAGTCAGCTGAGGTGGCTCTGGCATCTGTTTCGGATGCCTCCTGGACGCCTCCCTAGGGAGGTGTTCCGGGCATGTCCCACCGGGAGAAGGCCCCAGGGAAGACCTAGGACATACTGGAGAGACTATGTCTCTCGGCTGGCCTGGGAACGCTCCGTTGTCCCCCCGGAAGAGCTGGAGGAAGTGTCTGGGGAGAGGGAAGTCTGGGAATCTCTGCTCAGACTGCTGCCCCCGCGACCCGGCCCCGGATAAGCGGCAGAAAATGAATGAATGAATGAATAAAGCGTGGCCAAAGGTAAAAAACAAATAAAATGTAAGTATATATTCAGCCCATGTACTGGGGCTGGATTCCTGGTCAAAGAATCTGCACTTGATTGTGTCAAAATGACAGTTTTAAACGGGTAGTAATGCACCGTTTAATAAATTCCACAAACATAACCAAAAAATATGGCCAAATAAACAACAAGCTACTTCCCTGAAGAATGGCTTCGCCGTCAAGAGGAAACAACAAATCGGTCAGTCCGCAGCAGCCTCAGAACGACATGTTTAGATAAATATTTAATATCAAATAATTATTAAACATTAATCACATTACATTGAGGCACCTGTGGTAAACTCCTCTACAAGGTTTCCCATGATGCCAGTAAGGTCTGGATGATTTTAAAACTCTGTTTATGAGAAGTCTGACTTGAATCTTCCTAATACTCAAGCTAACAAGACAGAGAGAAAGAGTATAAAATAGCAGGACCCAATAAATGTTCAAGCTACAATTGTTCTGGTGATCCAAGACAGATTCAGATGCAAACGTGTTTTATATCATCTGTATACCGTAATGAAGTTACGCTAACAATCATGTACATTGACAGACTGAGTCATTCTTGATCTCACGTTTTTGTGCTACAAAAATCCATTATTTATCCACTTTTTTCAGTGGATTACAATTGAAAGTATGCTTTGAATCCTTTTATTCCTTTCTAAAGCTTATTAACAATTTACTGAGGGGTATATAAAGAAAGGATACATGAAATTATGCGTCAGTTTTTAAAATTCAGTAAACTGCAGAATTGTCTTATGTAATACATAAAAGGAACTATACATTTTGCGCAGCTAAGAGCAACCAGACCTTCATCTGATACACAGGAATGATGGGGTAAATGCAGTAAAACTTTATTTTGTTAGTCCACATTAGACATTCTACAACTAATAAATATCTTTGCAACTTCATGTCAGCTTGCAGTCATTACAGTATCAGTGGATTGTCTGCATAATATCTGCCAACACTTTATTTTGATGACTCTAAGTAACTTTGCAAATACACTCAAAAAACATTTCTGTCTAAACATAAGTTTTATGTAATTTAATTACATAGCAATTTTCCATCCATTTGGATGACATAGTTTTAACATAAACAAACTAATAAACTTAATGTGATTCATATTTGTCAGTTTTATTTATGAGATTTATGTAATAGTTGAGTGTCTTTTATCTTCAGTTGATTTCATCAGTTGTTTCTCTGTCCTTCAGTGATTCTGCTTGTTCACAGCAGGCGTTCATCATTACTGCTCAATCATCACTTAATGATCTCATGAACTCTGACGCTGCTTCAACGCTACTTTAACTCAGTAGTGCGCACACACGACCACTAAACAGTGTTCATTAACCTGTGAACTATTACATAAATCTTACCCATTTCATTTACGTATGACTGACGAATACGAATCACATTAAGTTTATTCGTTTGTTTATGTTAAAACTATGTAATCCAAATGGATGGAAAATTGCTATGTAATTAAATTACATAAAACTTATGTTTAGAATGAAATATTTTTTTGAGTTACATGTCAACCCTAACCTAACAATCTACCAATACTCTAATGAGAATTAGTTGATATGTAGTTGCAAATTAATCAGAGTTAGATGATTTAGGCCCAGTTTCACAGACAGGGCTTAGGCTGAGCCAGGATTAGGCCAATTAGAGCATTTGAGTAGGTTTTAAAAACATACCCTAGAAAAAAAGAAACATTACTGATGTGCATCTTGAGACAAAACAATGGCACTGACATATTTTAAAGATATGTCAGTATAAGTTGCTTTCAGTTGAAACAGCCTTGTAGTCTAGTTAGGTCTAGCTTAAGCCTCGTCTGTGAAACCGGGGGATGTAGTTGCAAAGTTACTTCTAGTTCGTAGACTGTCTAAAGTGGACTATAGAAAAAAAATGTGTAAAATATATCCATATACCATCTGGACACAAAACGTCTAAAGGCTCTTAAAGGATTAGCTCACCCCAATGTTCATGTCTTAATTTCTTTTCGATAGAAGAAAGAAAGGTTATTGAGGAAAACAGTCCCGGATTTTTCTCTACATAGTGGAGTTCAACAGCTAATCATGTGTGAAACCACACGTGATGTAGAAGTACCGAGCAAGCTTTTACAAAACTATAAAGTCAAACGTCCTTTACATCACAGAGCACTGCAAGATGAGCATTTGCCTTTAAAAAGTATATACTTTTTTGGAAAACAACCGATCGTTTCGCTAGGTAAAACCCTTATTCCTCGTCCGGGATCATGTAGAGCGCTTTGAAGCTGCACTGAAACCGCAACTTGGACCTTCTACCTGTTGGTAGCCGTTGAAGTCCACTATATGGAGAAAATGGAATGTCTTCCTCGAAAAAACTACTTCTTTTAAACCAAGAAAGAAAGAAATAAACATCTTGGATGACTTGAGGGTGAGAAAATGATCAGAATATTTGCACTAATCCTTCAAAATGTATGCAGAGTTAATCATTAAACAACCCTGCCTCAATAATATCCTTAGACTGAAACCAAATATATTATAATAGGTTCTACGATATTATTCAATACCCGTATCCAGTACCAGTATTGGTCCAATACAAACCTTTCTCGTCGGATCAGGTATCAGTCAGACGGGACCAATCTGAATCCAATAATGTGCACTAGCCATGGCCACAGAAGATTTTGTGCATTATATTCCAAGTGTTATTTATGAAGCCATTACATTGCTTTATTTGAGCAACAGACGGCATATTAAGTAGTTAAATTTTAAAATGTCAGATCTCAGTCTTTATCTTCAAACAGCAGATAAGTTGCGTTCAGTTACGACAGTCAGCATAGTAAAACCTTCGAATCCTTTACTTTTTATAACCTCAAATAAACATTGTCTGTAAGTCCTGACAAGCTTTTCACACTCTGCTAGAATCTTAGGCAATTCCTTGAGTGCAAAATCTTCGAGCTGACTAATATTCTTTGATTTCCCTGCTCCCAATGCTTTCTTTAAATCTCACCAAAGATTTAAGGACATCTAAATCTGGTGACTGAGCCGGCCACTCAAGAACATTCCAGGACCGATCCCTAAACCAAGCTTTGGCAGATTTGGATGGGATCGTTGTATTGCTAGAAAGTCCAATGATGCATGGGATAATTTTATACACGTGTCACATCCAAAACGAATTAAGTGTCGTTACAGAGTTCCCAAAGGCTTAAATGTGTTTTAACCCACTTTTGTACACTACCACCATAGTAAGTGATTTGAAAACAGCAATGTTGAATAAGGGTTGAATAATCAAAACGTAGTTCCTTATTCACATCATCTCTTTTAATATGCCACTGAAATGTTATATATGTATAGCATTTGTAAATTGCTACAGTCTCTGTGGGGTTGAATAATTTGGCCTAATGGTGAGGGAGTTGGGCTTGTAACCTGAAGGTTGTTGGTTCGATTCCCACACCGGCAGGAATTGAAGGTGGGAATTGTGAATCTCTCCACCTTCAATACCATGACTAAAGTACCCTTGAGCAAGACATGAAACCCCGGATTGCTTTGGATAAAAGCATCTACTAAATGAATAAATGTAATGTAAATGTAATTTTTATAGTGAGTGTATTTGTATAGACATGGCCTAAATATACTATACTTAAATATGTTATATGGATAGTTCACCCAAAAATTAAAAAAAATTGGTTTGGAACGACATGAGGGTGAGTAAATGATGCCATTTGAGTAAACTTTCCCTTTAAATGTTTTCATTTTTTTTCCCAATTTTACTACCTATAGATACCATGATACTTCCCACAGGCTGCGTATCCAAATCGCACTCTACACTGAAAAAAAAGGGTGAAAAAACAAACTATTGCGAGTCAATTTCGAAGAAACGGCAAGTAACACACTGAAATGAATGTGAGACTTTGAAGTATAAAAAATAAAATAGTATTTTCTTGTAGTAAATGTACTCCGACAATCTTTGTTTTCTATACAACTTCATAAAAAATAAGTATTTGCAAAAAAAGAGTCTCATAAAAATGCACAACAAACATATCTAAACTTATTAGCAGCTGACAGTATGGGGGGGGGGGGGGGGGGGAATACGGGTCCTCTAATGGAGAGAGCAGTCCCGTCCCATCAGCATCAATACACACACACACACACAGCACAACACAATCCCTGCCCACGTTCCCTCCAAAAGAGTTATTCAATCGCTCAGGCGGAAAGCTAAGAGCAACTGTATTTACTCAACCCTATGGCCTAATTTGGTCAGATCATATTTGCATTACATTTCAATTAATTTATTATCAATATAATTAGTATGTTTTTCCATTATCAAATAAGTAATGAATTCATGTTAAGGAATGTAATTACGGAGGCGCTGCATTTATTGCCTGCGGTCATGCAGTCTCGATGTGATAAAGTAAAGTGGCATTTACTAGGGCTGATACAGTACTTCCTGTCATTGCTCAGTGTGGCATGACACTGGCACCAGCTGCAAGGAATAATGCACAAATACGACAATGCAGCCGTTTGCCACTCTTCTGTACTGTATATGGACTGTACAGAGAAATGGAAAGCTATAGGTATATAGCAGTTTCAAATCTAAGGCCCTTTTACTAGAGCATTTTCGCTTCAAAATTGCTTTTTAAAATGAAACCATCCTCATCTGGTGTTTCCACCTGTCCACATTACACGACCGAAAAACGCATGTCACATGACCGCTCCTGAACACTGGGCATGTGCACACAAGTGTAAACTACGGTGGCCGGGAAGTGCAAAACAACATTACGAATCTTGAGACAAATTTACATTTTGGAAAACATTTTTACCTATCATAAAACACAATTACATGGGGAAAACACTTTTACAGAGGACAAAACCAATTAACAAGACGCAAAACACTTTTATCAGTCCCGAAACAAATTTACAATGACAGATTCTTCACGGAAAGGACTGATGAAACTTTCGGGACTGATAAAAGTGTTTTGCGTCTTGTTAATTGGTTTTGTCCTCTGTAAAAGTGTGTCACTTTTGTCACAAGTAAGTCTCAGTTTCAACTGTGAAGAGAAGACTTAGAGCTGCAGGTTTGACAGGTCGAGTGGCAGTAAGAAAGCCATTGCTAAGATGGCAAAATAAGAAAAAGAGGCTTGCCTGGGCCATGAAGCACCGCCAGTGGACAACTGAAGACTGGAAGAAGGAGTTATGAACTGATGAATCGAAATTTGAAATCTTCGGTCCATCACGCAGGGTTTTTGTACGCCGTCGAGTAGGGGAAAGGATGTGTGACACCAACTGTCAAACATGGAGGAGGAAGCGGGATCCAGAGTCGGCGGCTTGCACAGAGTGAGAGGCACCCAGAACCAAAACTGCTACCACAGCATTTTGCAGCACCATGCAATACCCTCTGGTATACACCTAGTTGGTCAGGGGTTCATCCCACAGCAAGATAATGACCCAAAACATACCTCCAGGTTATGTCAGAACTACCTTAGAAGAAAAGAACAAGACGGTAGGCTTCAAATCATGGAATGGCCAGCACAGTCTCCAGACTTAAACCCCATCGAGCTGGTTTGGGATGAACTGGACAGAAGGGTGAAAGCAAAGCAACCTACAAGTGCAACACATTTGTGGGAACTTCTGCAACAGTGTTGGGAAGAACTTTCCGAACAATATTTGATTTCCATTGTAGAAGGAATGCCACGAGTGTGTTCGGCTGTTATGTCTGCAAAAGATGGCTACTTTGAGTGAAAAATTTAGATTAAATTTTGTTAAACAAAACGATTCCATGATTTCTTTTAATCTCCAATTGTTTATTTGTTCAATGCTTTAATTTCAGAGTACATTGAGACATTAAACTACGTAAATTTCAATAAAAATGGAGGCGTTCTAAAACTTTTGACCCGTGTGTGTGTGTGTGTGTAAAATTATTATAATAATAATCTCAAACTTTAAGTTTGGTACCTCTGTATTTTAGGGTTCCATTCTAATTTGCTCATCAGCTTGTATATTTTACTAGGTTATTGGCTGTTTATTAGTACTTATGAAGAACATATTAATGCCTTATTCTGCTTATTTTACATCCCATAATCCTACCAAACACCTGAATTTAAACGCTACAAAAACTACTATTAAAAAGTCAATTGAGGCAAAAGTTAATAGTGAAATTTTAAAAAAAAAGTTTAGCTCTGTTTCTGTAACATTCTATGACTGCAGAAATGCTCAATGACAAGAAGAAATCTGGAGTCTCAACTAAAGACAAAAAACTCTAGAACATTTGTACATATCTGGCGTCGGAACATAATCCACCTGGATTCTCCAGTGTTGCTCGGAAAATATTCTGATTTGGTTTAAGGCCTGTTTTGCTGCCTAAGGCACTGGAAAGTTTGGTACAATCGATCCAAAAATGAATTCCCAACCCAAGTGTATTGGGGCATCGTGAAGGAGAATGTAAGGTTATCTTTGAAGTTCAACAGAAGTTGGGTGAACAGTGACCCAAAGCACAGCAGAACACCAAGAACAGAATAGCTATTGTCAGAAGAAAATACACCTTCTGGAAGTGACCCGTCCTGACCTCAAACTAAATGAGATACTTCAGCATGACTTCAAGAGGGCGGTTCACACCAGACATTCCCCGAATATTGCTGAACCTGCGGTGCAAAATCCCTCCTGACTGATTTTCAGAGCTGATCCCAACAGGAAACCTTTGGAGGAAGTCATTGCTGCCAAAGGAGGGCCAACCAGAAATGAAATACTTCACATTCTTTTCCCATCCAGCGCTATGAAGGTTTTACACTGTATTCAACGAGAACATGAAAAGTTCATATATTGTTGTTTGTTTGTTTGTGATTTGTTTAAGCAGATTGTGTTTGTCTTGTGTTTGAAGGTCAGATCAAAAATTGACCAATGTATAGGTAGCCATGTTTCCATCTACCTATTTCAATATTATATATATATATTATTATATTTTATATATATATATATATATATATATATATATATATATAATTTAAATAATAATAATTATAATTATTATAAATATTATAAAATATAAATAATATAAATATTATAAAAAATAATAATTATAAATAAATGAAAAATTATATATATATATATATATATATATATATATATATATATTTTTTTTTTTTTTTTTTTTTTTATAATTATTATTTTTTTAATAGCATTTCCGAGAACTTGGTACATGTTTTAAATTAGATTTCTTAGTAACACTTTATAATAAGGTCCATTAGTTCAGTGAGAAATTACTTTTGTTACAGTATTCAGAAATTCAGTTGATAAAAATACAGCTGGTCATAGTTAGTTCATGCCAACTCAGTTACAAAATTTAATAATAACAACAACAACAACATGACCTTTAGTTTTTAATAATGTGTGATAAATGTTGAAATTAACAGACAATACGATTTAAAAATGCTCCAGAACAAGTATCTTTAATTGTTAGTTAACTAAAGTTAACAAATGGAACTTTATTGTGAAGTGTTACCAATTTCTTCCTTTATCAAGGACACTTTTTTTTTTTTTTACATCGAGTCTCATGCAGAAATTCATGCGTTTACATACTTTTCTCCCCTTGCAACTTTTTTTTTTAATTGTAAAAAATTCCTATTAACCCATAACTCCATTAAGAATCTGAATCTCATCTTTATTCCCTCTCCAAGGTTATATCTGCAATCATTTCAAGTGACTAAAACAGCTAGCTAGAGGACGAAGACAAACCAATGAATAAATGTGATACAAAAAGCTGTCCTTCCCCCAGAGTCATATAACATGTCTACAAGAATGAAATATTCTGATGAAACCCAAAGATCAGGCACAACTCAGGGGACAACACAACAATGATTCGATGAAGAGATACAACGGAACAGGTCAGGAAGTCACAGCGCTAGACATATAAACCAGTTGTTTAAATTTGGAGAAAACAATATTTTACACTGGAGTTGTGTCCGATTTAAAGGATTAGTTGATTCTTTCATGTCCCCTGGCAAGAGGGCAACTAAAAATTGTGGACTTCCATCATTCTCCAGTAGTCCACCAGTCCCTCGGGACTCTGTAATCCTTTTCACCATGACCATCAGATTGACAATGCTATTCATCTGCTCCCTCCTTCTCTCAACATATACCCAAGAACACGTACATCTGCTGTTGACTTGAGGAAACCCGAGTTGTCCATGTGTTGACATGATTTGGAAAGGGAGCTCTTTGTATTTAGCTGGATTAAAGGAGATCTACAGGAACACTTCAACAAAGATGGAGCTGCTTCTTTGTAGCTTTGCCACTGTCACCGCCAACCACTTAGCCTCATGCTGGGATTGGCATCACAACAATGGACACAAAGAGCTATTGACAGATAGTGAGCTTCAGCACACTACGGTACATTAAAGGAAACGACATGAAATCAGAACTGACCCATTTACTTAAAACATGTTCCTGATGTACGCGCAAAGATCCTTGTGTGCATTTAATTAAGAAATGCGTGTTGTCGAATCGTTTAATCGTGACAAAGACTAACATAAGAAATATATATATATATATGTATGAATATATATGTCGAGAGAGAGATTACACATACACAAACTTTTATGTTAGATGTGATTCATCAATATGACTGCACTAAAATAAATAAGCAAGCTTCTCTCTTCCTAGTTTTACATTTAGATTTGCCATTTGTTAATCTTTAGTTTATCAAATAAAAAAATATCCATTTTCCATACTGCACATTATAATATTGTGTTGCCTAGCATTTTTTAATCTATTTTTTTTTTTTTTTTTTTAAAGTATATAATGTTAATATCGGCCATTACATTAAATAATTATCAAATAATATCGGGCTCAGCAGTATAAGCCAGAATTTTAATATCAGGATATTCATAATCTAATCCCTTTCCTGGTTGTTAAAAACAATTCAGGATGGGTTTTTTTTTAAAACACGACATTTTATGAAAGTAAATTTGGTTTTGAATGTTTCATGATTTTAAAAAGAGCATGTGTGGCATGAACTAATACTTGGTTCACACACACACACACACACACACAAAATAAATAAATAAACAAACAAACAAACAAAAATATTTTGATATTACATTCAATGCCCGGCGTTATTGCAGTATCTAGATACTATTATAGTTTTATTAATATCTTGTATTAGTTTTTAGGGCTGGACGATATAGCCAAATTCTTATAATAATAATAATAATTACTTTTATTTTATATAGCGCCTTTAAAAGTAGAATCTCAAGGCGCTTTACATAATGAAATGAAATTAAAAGATACACATAACAGTGAAATCAAAAATAAAAAGCCAGTATAATAACACAGAAAGTAATCAAATGAATCGCATAAAAGCTATCCTAAAATAATATGACGATATTATTATTATTATTATATCATGATAACAATATATATGGCGATATGGGCCTAGTTATTGTTGCTTTAAATAAGTTTTTCGCGATATCGAAAATTCACGAAATTTCATAATTCTTTTCACCATTTTCAATATTATTTAAAAAAATTAATTCTAGCCTATAAAAGCTCTCTCGAGTAAACAGTGATAAAGAAAGGGCAAAGAAAAACTACAATATTAATGTGTCTTACAGACGAAATAGACCTGAAAAACTTCAAACACACATACATTGATTCTTACAAAATTACAAAAGTTACAAAAGCAAGAAATGAGAGACTTTCTCTCTTTTGTCCTGTTTGATTAGCATTAATAATGACAGCAGGTAAATTTGGATGCTGTCCCTTTAAGGCTGACTGCACCAATTATACTCGAGTCTTTCTCAACTGTCCCTTCACTTGCGACATAAATGGCTCTGCTTACTTGCAAATACATGTCACGTTGACACAGGTGTGTGTATTTATCCGTTCAATCCCAATTAGGCTGCAAAAAGCACTCATGCACTCTATGAGTGAAAGAGCTGAGAAACTCCGAGAGCACGCGCTTATGCTGAAATGAGTTGTCTTTCGCGGCTAATTGCGCTTTAACTAGGGTTGGGTACCGAAACCCGGTGCCGTACCTATATAATCGGTATGCACCGGATCGAATCAGAATGCGAATGTCGGTGCCTCATTTCGGTGCCACTTAAATGCCTGAAGTGATTGAAATATTTGTCCTCTGGTGCTTTGACACGGACGTAAGAAGCATCAGATTGTAAATACTGCGTTCATGGGGTGTAAGAATCCTCGGAAAAATTATTTCGCGAATGAGAAAACTCACGTGAACGTTGGAAAGCTTTGATGATAGCCTACAAACCCAATACACCTTTGTAGTAATGTTACTGTCCATTTTGTTTTCACATTTCGAAGTAAAAAAATCCCAAATCGTCGGGAAGCGAGACCATCCGTGAAGCGCGCAAGCGCAGCAACTACCCTTACGCTGATTACTGTTAGCTAAGCTAAACGCGCTTAAATTAAAATGCCTAAAACTAAACGCTCCAGAGTGTGGCTATATTTCACAAGAAAGGATTCCGACAGCTTCACAGCTGCGTGTGAAGGGGGAAACACGTCAAACCTAATGAAACATTTGAGAGCGCATGGAATATGAGCGTGTTTGACAGCTTGCGGACATCAGCTGGCACTATCCGTGTGGATGACCCCAGCCCCAGTAAACGGGACAGTCTTCCCATATTGTACGCACTTTCAAACAGGCCTCGTCGACACCATCTGAGAGAGTTTTCTCCTCCAGGACATGCAATAAGTCAGGAGAGGTGTCGTATTTTGCCAGAGATGGCAAATATGGTCATATTTCTGCAAAAAAATTTGAAATTTGAAGCTGTTAAATTATTGTAGTTGAGTGAGTTTTTCTAGGTTTTACTGTTGTTGTGTTTTGTATTTACGTATATATTCGTGTATACTTTAAACTTGTAATATATTGTTCAATTTAAAGAACTTTTTTTGTCCAATAAAAAGGTATTCTTGGCCGAGTCATCCACCATCCTTTTGTGGCTTTTTTTAAAAAAATATCGGTTCAGGCACACCGTTTTGGCACCGGTACCGTTTTAAAGGTATCGATTTGGCACCAGTATCGAAAAAAAAACCCAAACGATACCCAACCCTACGATTTAAAACTACTTGTTTTTAAACTGCAATTTCTACCGGCTAATGGTGTCTACCAGTGTATCGCCCATCCTACTTACTGTGCTTAATAACACTTGAACATCGAGCACATCCCTAGCGCTGCACCGAGTTCCTTTTCAGGATATATTGCGCGTATTACTCTTTTTAAGCAATATATTTACATATTACGATATATATTAGATATAGCAAAATCCCTAACGATGGACATTTTATCTCGTGGTAACAATATACATCATCATTTTGCCCAGCCCTATTAGTTTTTATTTTATATTTTCCAGTTTCATTTATTTTAGTTAATTCCATTGTGGTTTTTTTTTATATATATATATATAAAATATCTATACATGTCACAAACGGTTGCAACAAGGATGAGGATATAAGTGCAGGATATAAGTGCAGCACAGCAGTATCAGATTTATTAATAAAACTCAAACCAAAACACAGGGAAAAACCAACCAACACAATAAGGACAAGAACTGACCATGAGCTGAAAGCACATGGCTTATAGAACAAACAAACCAGCCAATGAAACTAATGACAGGTGCGCAAACTAGTGATCCAACTTGCATACTATACATCCTAAAAGTATTCAAAATTAGAATTAGTGTGTCCCAAATCGTAGTAGTGTGTGCCTACTTTTTCCAATTAGAAACTTGCTAATTTTGCCCACAACCCATTGCACGTTGGATGAGGATTCGATTAGAACTACAAACACAAATAAAAAGTGTTAAACTACAGGAACACTTCAACAAAGATGGAGCTGCTTCTTCGTCCCCCATCAACTCTTACATCTGACGACTTTACCACATTCTTCACAAATAAATCAACAACCATCAGTGGCCAATTCTCCACACCACATCACACATGTCCCCCCCTCCTACCCTCTTGGAGGCAGAAGTTTCCGAACTCATACTTTCCAATCATGCTGCTACCTATCCGCTTGATCCTATCCCCACTCATCTTCTTCAGGCCATCTATTCTCCAATTGTACCTTCACTCACTCACATTATTAATACTTCTTATCACACTGGTACATTTCCCACATCATTTAAGCAGGTTAGGGTTACCCCACTGCTTAAGAAACCCACTCTAAATCCAGCACTTTTAGAAAACTACAGACTGGTGTCCTTTCTCCCATTCATTGCAAAGTCACTTGAGTTCAACCAACTGTCCACTTAACTCACACAGAACAACTTTCTTGACAACAACCAGTCTGGCTTCAAGAGTGGCCACTCAACTGAGACTGGCACGAACAGCTTCCAAATCATCAGTACTCATCTTGCAGGATCTGTCTGCTGCCTTTGACACAGTTCCTCTTGTCAACCCTCATGACAAAGGGCATTTCGGGAACCGCACTCCAATGGTTCAAGTCTTACCTCTTAGGGTATCTTGGGGTGTCTAAGTCGCATCTTGTAGTCGGTAGTCGTGGCCTAGTGGTGAGGGAGTTGGGCTTGTAATCAGAAGGTTGCTGGTTTGATTCCCACGCCAGCAGGAATTGAAAGTGGGGATTGTGAATAAACAGCACTCTCTCCACCTTAACTAAAGATACCATGACTAAAGTGTCCTTGAGCAAGACACCTAACCCCTAATTGCTCCCCTTGTAAGTCGCTTTGGATAAAAGCGTCTGCTAAATGATGAAAAATGAAATCTTGCTACTGGGGTACCACAGTGGACCACTCCTCTTCTCCATCTACGTGTCATCACTAGGATTTGTCATTCAGGAACATGGTTTTTCCTATCACTGATATGCTGATGATAAACAACTCTACATCTCGTTCCAACCAGACGATCCGACCATTGCTGCTCGTATCTCAGCCTGCCTGACAGCCATTTCCGCCTAGATGAAGGACCACCACCTTTAACTCGACCTTTCAAAGATGGAACGGTTTGTGGTTGGTGCCAACCTAACACTTCATCATAAACTCTCCATTCAACTTGGCTCATCAACCATAACTGCATTCTAGGACAGACAGGAACCTTGGAGTAGTGATGGATGATCGTTTAAGCTTCACAGATCACATTGCTACAATGGTCCGGTCCTGCAGATTTGTCTTGTACAACATTAGGAAGATTAGACCCTTCCTATTGAAGCATTCCACACAAATTCTTGTCCAAGCTCTTGTTCTATCCAGACTGGACTATTGTAATGCTTGCTTGGCAAGCCTTCCAGCATGCAAGCCTCTACAACTGATCCAGAATGCAACAGCAAGACGAGCACACGTCACACGTCTTCATCAGTTTGCATTGGCTGCCAATAGCTGCTTGCAACAAATTCAAGACTCTGATGTTTGCCTACAAGACAACCACTGGCTCGGCACCATTACACCTAAACTCATTACTTCAGACTTGCGACCCCTCCAACTGCAAGTGAACGGCACCTTGTGGTGCCATCCCATCCCTGTTCCCCGATGGTGGAATGAGCTGCATAGCTCTATCAGAGACGCCTTCTCCAGGCCACGGATCAAAAAAGAACGGGGGCTTTGGCTAAAAATGCACCTGCACATTTAAACAATCTAGTAACAAAGTGAAAATGAAAACTTAATTGAAAAGTGCTGCTTGCGGCATTAAATTTAGATCTGCTCATGTTGCGTCACACTTTTTAATGCAGCTTTAAAGCATTGCTCACAACAACCAATCACACGTGACTGTGTTGAGCTTATAAACACAATAGCCAAATCAGAGGCATTAAGATTAGTAATCACTGAAACACAGGAGTTTTGTTCAGTGCGCGAGCTGAACTCTGACTGAATTCTGCAGTCTGGCGAATTCTCTAATTAACTGATAAACAAACAGATTTGGTGATTGTGCTCTTGGGGGTGTCGAAACTAAAATAAATAGGCTTTTCTTTATGCAACATATTTTTGCAGAGTTTTTCCAATCCCAAACATGATCTCTTGTACGCAATGGCCAATCAGACGTGTTTAAGTTGGAATCCCTCACCACTCAAAATGCCAAAATGGGCAGTTTTTAAGATAAGATAAGATAAGATAAGATATTCATTGTACAGTCAGTTTAATCAATGAGCAGGACTTTGTGAGATTGCAATGAATTAAGATGAGTGACAGATTAGAGATTATGCACACTTTCTAGTCGATAATTCAGTATATGAAGAAAGCGTATGTTTTGCTGCATTAGTTAAGGAAAAGGTTTGTTAGTTGAACTGAAACATACCAAATCATGCATATGCTTGCCTTTCCAAATAGTGGTTTGTGAACATAGCCACTTTAAAAAAAGAGCGTTTATCCAGGAATGTGTAGGTTATTGAAACGCGACATGCCAAACCATTTCATAGCATTCTATTTAAATGTGTTTTAAAGAGGGATCGCATCTAACCTTAGATTAGAGTTGGTTCACCCACCGCAGATGGTCTTTAGCCATTTTCAAAAACAGACTTTTTTATCAACACTTTTGTCACATTTCTATTCTCTCTTTTTATTATTTTATTACTGCTTGAATAACTGGGACTAGACACGGCACTTGCATACCGTTGCACTCATATTGATTTGATTGCTTCTATTGTTCTCATTTGAAAAAAGCGTCTGCTAAATGATTAAACATAAATGTAAATGGTGACAGGATGCACGTAACTAAGCGACTGAGCTGTCCGTTAAAGATGCAATTATGATGAAGCAGTATGTCCCAAGACTTGCCTACTCTTCTGATACACACTCAAAATTAAGTTGTTTTTCTTCACAAATACAGTATACTTTTAAGGCATAGGATGCAGCATGTGATACAGAACTTCAAACCTTTCGAATGTTTTCACAAATTCTGTTTTTGTAGTTTACACGGAGACGATAACTTGTACTTTGAAACCAGTTTTCAAAAGCATGTGTTTTTAGGCCCCCAAAATGGCATTGTGGTGTAAATTAACTGCCAAAATGCATAAAATTACAATTTTTTGTTGAAAATGGTGTCATGTAAACAGCCCCTAAAACACAAACTCAAACCCAACACAAAAAACAAATCCAGATGATCCCTTACAATATACAGTAGTGTTTATACATTTTTATTTCGGTTTTAGTGATTTTAGTTAAGTTAAACTATATGAAGATAAGAAATGTTGCCTTGGCTAATAGCTCAAATTAAATAAGTTTAAGTTTTCGTATATTTTATTTCAATTAATGTTCATTTTATTTCAAGAAACGAGAATGCATCACACTGACATTGCACCCTTTGCTTCAGGAAACTAATTAGCACAAGACAAATGCGATGCCAGGTAGAAAAAAATGCAATTAATTTCCGATTATTAATAATATTCCACTGTTTGTTATTGTAGGGGTTATTAAATGAAGGTACATTAAGTGTAAGTGATTTACTGTTAGTTTGTAGTTAATAGCTCAAGCACTGGAAAAGAAACAATAATAAAAAGTAGCTTTTTACCAAGGATTGCCAATGTACAACTATGTTGCTATAAGGAGTTTTGGGTGGTTCCTTACTGGTCCAAAGTCAAAAGACCCCAACACAAGTGTTTATGGTCTCTAACATGCTTTTTGTGTCCTGATAGAACAGCATCTGAATATAATTTTCCATATTAAGTGCCTTCATATGTGGTCACCTTTACAAATCGCCACTTACTAGAGCTGTACGATTGCTTGTGATCTCGATTCAAACACCCACACGATTCCTAAATTACAGCGATTTGGCTGTATGTCTATTAAACCATTGCCAAGTACTATCACAGCGAACATTCATATCTGTGTTCGCGCTACCGCTGCGCCAGAGAGAGCAGTTGTCATGTACAGGAATCACATATTGTAATTATGATACAATAAATCAGATTATCACAGGAGTACTGGGATACAAGTTTATAGTTCAGATATAAACACTGATGTCAACGGTAGAGATCAAAACAGACCTTTCGAAAGAAATTTGACTCTTCAAATCAAGATTGTACATCGTTCCACCAGTAGGTGGCGAGAAGGGACTGTTAAAAAAATATTTGTGTCATTGAATCATTCAATCAAGAGATTTGCTCAAAAACGTTGATTCATCCAGTAATGAATGAGTCATGATTGAGTCATTTAATCACTGATTCATTTGAATCATTCTTCTTTTTTTTTCTCAAAAAAATAGACTGCAGCAATTAACATTTTGTCAGAACCTGTAATAAATTACATGTTTTGTTAGTCAGCTATTCAGAATCGTGGGAGAATCGTGATCTCTATTTTAAACACAATAAATTTAAATCACTTTCATATTCATAAAGGGTTAGTTCAACTTTTGATTTTAATGATGCATTAGAAAGGTTGATATTAACATCAACTACGATTAATAGATCTAAAAGTATTTTTTGTTTGTTATTTCTCATTAACTAATGTTAAAAAATGAAACCTTGTTGTAAAGGGTTACTAGGATTTATTTATTTATTAACCCCTCAAACTCTTCGGGGAGAAAAATGAGAGAAACAACATTCCAAGTGGAATTGTTTTATTGTTTTTTTTTTTTTTTTATAATCAAATATCGCTGATTAAATCTCATCAACAGATCACAAAAGCTTAGCATGCACAGTGTTTTAATGCCCGTCAAAGTGAAATGAAGGAATATTCGCAGCAGAACCTTGTTAAATATTAAACACATAGTTGAATGTGGATAACAAAAGCACATTTGCATTTCTGCCGTCTTTAAATGTGGTCAAAATCCCTCCCAGACCACCTCCAAATATGACTTGCGTGCCTAATGTTAATACGTTAAACGTCTAACTCTAATTAGGAGCAATATTAATAGTGATTCTTGCCATGCCAAACACCACTAATGAATAAAAAACAGTTCCAGATGACTGGATACTTTATAGAGAAGAGGCAAAACTCATTTGCAAATTAAGATCTGCATTCACCATCTTTCATTCTACCCAAAAAAACCTGAAATGCATAAAAAAAAATAGCCCTCTAGTCATGCGCCTTCATGTAAATGTAAGGAAAGTTTAAAGCAGACAGGAGTTAATATTCCAGCATGAGTTCTGGCAGCCTGCTCTGAAAGGCTGACCTTTGACCTCTGTACTGAGAACGAATCCTCTGGCCCAGGTCACGCTGTCAGAGTAGCCGTTCTGATCCAGACTAGCGCTCTTGACCCCAGAGCCACCCTGACGAGAACACGGTGACAGAATCAGACCGTCGAGGGTGTGTATGTTCTGTCATCGATAATAAACACTCTTCTTTTTGCTTTCCTAAAAGCACTCGCATCTCCCACAGAGAGGGAGAGACTGACTGAGCGGGGCCTTTCACCTTTAAAGGTCGTGGAATAGAAGACCCCCCCATCAGCTGAAATCAAGGGTACACGCAGCTGAAAGACGGAGACTTTCGGGGACGCCGCAAACAGAAGAAAGAAACTGCTTTGGTGCACTTCTGTGAACGGTCAGTGTCAAAAACAGCAAGTTAGGGGAGTTACAGAGACAAATAAGAGAGTCAACGATAAATAAAAAAGACTAAAATAATAAAAGTTAAAAAAACTTTACATTTAGATTAGAAAATGTACTCTTTATATTCATGTTGGTTTCAAATTGTTTAACAAAAACAACATTTAAAAAAAATATTTTTGAAATATAATGACTCTAAAAATGTCATCTGGTGTTTTAAATGTCATCTGGTCCAAATTAAAAGTAACTCAATTTCCGTACACCTTGAATGCAAGTGTCTTTCAAAAAAAAAAAATTTTAATATTTTTTGTATATATATTTAAGCGCTTTTTTCACTAATTCTCAAATATCATTATTTTTTGGGGGGGTTGCACCCTTTATTTTAGCCCAACACACTGAAATCTAAATGAGCAACAAAAAAAAGGGGGCATTGAAAAGTGAATCAGTTCTGAGAAAAAATTATTTGTTTGCATTAGACAATAGCACAATGAAATTCATAATATTTTTGTGGCTTCAACACACCATTTTCACACAGCATATTATAATTTCATAGTCAAACTCTAACACTGTTTCACACATTCACTCCATTAAACTGACCCTCATTATTAAAATCACGCTTAAAGTCCCCTGTAGTCAATCATTTTATCCCTTAAAACTCACCTTTGATCAAAAAATTATATGTTTGAACATTTTTTCCTGTGAAAAAAAAAAAAAATTCTTCATGCCTTAAAATAGCTTGAACGTACCTCTACACCTTTGCCTCATTTAATATACGCAGATCAATGAATATACGCCAAGACTCTGCCTAAGCACATTCCATTTTTATCAAGAAATGCTGTTTCAATCTATTCCAAGAGTTGGCATTTATTTAAACATTGAATTTCAATATTATAATGTATTCTTTCATTATTGACCACTTTATTGCCAGGGTTAAACAGACCTAATACCAGGGTTGGGGAGTAACGAAACACAAGTAACTTAGTTGCGTATTTAAAATACAAAATTTGAGTGACTGTATTTCATTTTAAATGGGTGGTAATCAGATTACAGTTCCATCTGAAAAGTGTTTTAGATTACCAAAGTGATTACTTTGAGTTTTAATGTCATTTAAACAGCGATTGGTGATTCTCTGACTCTGACCGTCTGAAAAAGCTGAGTTAAGTTTCATCAACATTTAATACTTTTAAGAGGATCATAAAAATGTTTATTTTTATTTAGTTCTGTCCTGAACAAGACAAAATGACTGAATTTATTTTTTTTAAAACTGTCGACTGAACTGTCCTGTCATGACCTGATGATCCACGACTGTTTTCATGTTTTGTGAGTCATTTTATAATTCACTCGTCACTGCGACTTTTTCTCACTATTTGTTTGCATTTCACAATTCTGACTTCTTTTTCTCAGAATTGCGAGATTTAAACTCACAATTGCAAGTTATAAAGTCAGACTTAGGAGATTTAAACTTGCAAAACTATTTTTCTTGCAATTGTGAATTTAGTATGTGAGTTTATTTCTCATAATTCTGACTTTTCTCAATATTGTGAGTTTATATCTCATAATTCTGACTTTTCTCAATATTGCGAGTTTATATCTCATAATTCCGACTTTTCTCAATATTGTCAGTTTATCTTATAAAGATATAATCTTCTAATTCTGACTTTATAACTCTCAATTGCAACTTTATATCACAAAATTCTGAGGGAAAAAGTCAGAATTGAGAGATAAAAACTCACAATGACCTTTTTTGTGTTTGTTCCACACTTATTACTATTCCAAAGTATTCTAAAGTATTTAGATGAAGTGACTAAACTTGAGTAATGTAACGAAATACGTTACAAATGACTTTTTAAAGCATGTATTTTGTAATCTGTAGTGAAATGCATTGTAAAAGTGACCTGCCCAGCCCTGCCTAATACATTCCTGATGATCAAGGGATCTGTCCCAACTCAAAGCTGCGTAACGCATGGTCTGCTCGTCACAAACATCCAATGGCTGAAAGCCACACACAGGATCTGTGCCTATTCAATTATACATAAAGCAAACAGAATCAAATCAATTAGGTATTGCTGTGGCACGAATGAAAGGTGCATAATTGATGCCAGCTCTCTTGCATTATACATATCTGTCTGCAAATCTCCACGTACCGCTTCCGAGAGGGAGTCAAAGAGCACCGAGGCCACATTTCACCACTTTATTCACTTAATCTACTCATTTGCATTGGCATGAGCTGAGCTTGGAGACTGATCTTCAGCTGAAAAGAATCTCTAAAGGTTTCAGTTTTGCCATTAAGTAAGAAGGCCACGGATACCACAGCATTGAAAATAGCTGGATTTTCCATCAATGTCAAGATATCAACTGGATAGGGTCATATTGCGAGGCAAGAAAACTCGATACGGGAAAAACGGTTTCTAGGGGGAACTACTCGAATGAGCATGTGTTAGATGAGGTGAGAGGGAGAGATTTTGGGGTCCATTTCTCTCTTTATATTCTCAGGGCATCTAGACAGATGGCAGACATTAAAAGGAAGAACCATGTGACATCTCTCAACCGCACCGCTGAGATAGAGGTAATTAAAATACATTTAATCAAGTTACTCTAATGAAAAATGCAGCTGGACACCCGGTTCCACCTTCTGCTCCCTCTCTCACACCTTTATACACTCAAACCTTTGGCCCTTATTCACCAGAAAACTGCACTCCCAATAAGGCATTTTTCTTTGCATATAAACATAGTAGGATTAATTACCTCAAGACAAAACACACTACATGCCATAATTCAAAACTTTTTTTTAACCTGGTAAACTTATTGCAATTTGAATGAGAATGATTAATAAAATCTATGGGAATTTCTTTGATGAATCTTTTTTTCTCACGATGCTCTTCTCTTAAATATGTCATCAGCTGAATATTGCTCATGCAGAATAAAACTTGCTCCCAATCAACAGTGTCTCTGATTGGTGACAAGTTTTTTTCTTTGAAACGAATTGGTCTAAATGATTCATTAGCAAAACCAAGGCAAGTTCATATATATATATACATATATATATATATATATATATATATATATATGAAAAAAATATATATATATTTTTTATATATTTTTATTTATTTTATATATATATATATATATATATATATATATATATATATATATATATATATATATATTTATTTTATATATATATATATATAAATAAATATATATATATATATATATATATATATATATATATATATATATATAAATATAAAATATATATATATAAAAATATATATATATATATATATATATATATATATATAAAAAAAAAATACAGTATATATTTAAAATATGGATATAAACTAGTTACTAAACCGTTCTTAACATATGGAAATGTTTGTACTTTGTAGTGATTAGTCCACTTTTACATTACTTTTTTTTTTTCTCCGCATACAGACGACAGCGTTGTCCAAATTATCTCCATGAATCACACGGATCCATGAAAAGGATTAAAAATGCTGTATTATTCATGACGGGCCAGTAGTTGGCGATGTCACTTTAAAGAAAAACTCCGTGCCTATAGATTGAACACGCAATACATATGCGCATGACGTCACCGATTTCTCAATTCCGCATTTTTGTAGTTGACACGATAATGGCATCATTTCCAAAAATCACTTTCCACTTTGAAACCCATTTTCAAAAGTTTAAATTTCCAGGCCCACAAAGCCATTTTTTAAATACAGTGCCATTTAAACCCCCCCCCCCTAAATGTTCATTACTGAATTAATTTAAATATTAATGATTTTTAATCATCCTTATCCAGTAATCACATCACTGGATGGGGGTTGGGGGGCCATAGAAATTCAGTAGTTAAATCGTGTGGGAAAACCTTAAAGGATTAGTTCAGTTTAAAATGAAAATAACCCCAAGCTTTACTCACCCTCAAGCCATCCTAGATGTTCTTCTTTCCGATAAACGCAATATTAATAGACATCCTTACGTATCCGAACTTTATAATGACAGTGAACAGGACTGACGAGTGTGAAGCTCAAGAAAGTGCATCCATCCATCGTAAACATTCTCCACAAACCACGTGTTTTTATAAGAAAAATATCCATATGTAAGAAGTTATAAAGTAAAACATCTAGCTTCTTAAAGAAAAGTAAAAAAATAAAGTAAAATGTTGCATCGGTTACTTTTTCCGTGATTTGAATACAGAAGGCGTAGGACGTGGCATAAGTGTTTTGAGACATTCTTCGGAAAGGTGGTTATTTTACTTTATAACTTGATAAATATGGATATTTTTCCTCACAAACGCATCGCTTCCGAAGGTCCTTATTAACCCCCACAGCCGTGAGGAGTACGTTTATGACGGATGAATGGACTTTATTGAGCTTTAAACTCATCGGCCCCGTTCAATGTCATTATAGAGCTTAAAAGCGTCAGGATATTTATTAATATAACTCCGATTGTGCTCATCAGACAGAAGAAAACTAGGGATGCACCGAATGTTCGGCAACCGAAATTATTCGGCCGAAAATAGCCAAAAAAGCACTTTCGGTATTTATACTTATTCGAATAAGTAAAAAGGCCGAATAAATTTGGCCGAACAATGACGTTTTTAATGATGTTTTAACGTTCACATATCGCGTCTTTTCCGCGCGCATATTCTTTATATCCTATGTGGGCGCGCGGTAACCGCGCGCAAAACGGAAGGGACGCGCATGCGGTGCGGCGCGCTTGTTTTTTCCGGGCGCGCCTGTGCCGCGGCGAGATGAAAACATCTCAACTTTTCAGAATGCCGCGAGCGCACCGCAGGTCATGTGACAAGAACCAACCGATCATCTTCGACCTTTCCGTAACAAAACATGGAAATCTCAGCCGAACAGCTGATCGTAGCTGTACAGGGGGGTTGTTATATCTCATTTACATAAATATATCTAGTAGTAAAGCTAAAGCAAGGGCTAAAAATCAATTTATCCCTTGCTGAAACTTTCTCATCGTCAGAAACCACAGTTCATGGTTGCATAGCAACGACAGACGCCACAGAAGCGCTTGCAAAAGAAGGAGGAAGCGACGCGGCCGCGCTTTACACGCTTTATTAGGCGCGATGTGTGAAGTAGGCTTATGTCTAGGACAGTTATTTATTTGTTGTGGGTTCATCCACATTTTTTTGCACTATTCAATGCACATTTGTTGTTGTAGACATACAGAGTTACATTCTTTCAGCAGTCAGTTATAGGCTATTCAAGAAGAACATAGGCTTCAAAGATGGCCAAATAATTTTTTATTTTTTTTTATTTTACTAATTTATTCATTTTAAGTTACATTGTGCTTTGTTTGTATAATATCTGCTGGAATGTTAAAAAAATGTTCAGTGTTAAATATTTTGAAATTATATTTTTGTTATTTGATTTATTTCTCTGAAAAGCAACACAAAATAGTAAAAAGCAAATTTTTACTATTTAATTATTGTAATGGTGAAAAAATTGGCAAAATAAATGGAAAAAATGCAAAACACCGCATTCGGTATTCGGCCAAGCATTTCATTATTATTCGGCTTCGGCCAAGAATTTCATTTCGGTGCATCCCTAAAGAAAACCATACATGAAGAGTAAATATTGAGGTAATTTTAATTTTAATCAATTTTAGTTTCGTTTTTTAACAAGGTGAACTAATCCTACAAAGTCCCTAACCCTAAAGTTACTAAAGTATTCTTTATTTTTCTATTATTATTGCTTGAATAACGGGATAAACGAAACAAAAACAAGTTATTAAGGTGTTTTTATTAATGTCATGATGGAATAAAATAAGAAAGACAAAAAGAAATTCACGTTTAAACGGATTGAATGGTTTGCAGTTCTAAAGTACATAAGAAAACAAAGCCATAATTTAGCAACCAAACTGACATTTCAGCATTTGACCCAGGTTCTCACGAATTTATGTGATTGTTTTCATTAAAATCGTTGCTTCACATAAGTGCTGAGGAGAACATATTTCCCAAGCATTATATATGCAACTCATTTGCATGACGCTGTCACCAAATAAAGAGTATTATGTTGATATTCGCCTCACGTGCTGACATAAACCATCTATCAACATCATACATTTGCATAAACACAACATGCGTGTTTTAAAACACGAATTTAAAGAAACCGTGAACACACCACCCGAATGACACCTCACAGCTTCCACAACGAACACATGTACTCACCTTCCGTGTCGATGAGGCAGACGCTGACTGTGCAAGGGATTATGGGAAGCGTAGTTTTTAAGCAGCCGCGAAAGCGTAGTGCAAAGAGCCACAAAACTACATTTCCCAGTATTTGTTGTTGCCGTCAACCACATTCAAAGTATGCAACGTAAAGAATAACAGCAAATTGTTAGTCAAATACTTCTACTTTCTTTGACATATTTCAGTGCTGCTGTATATATATATATATATATATATATATATATATATATATATATATTTCACAAAGTTATTGTGGTTGACTGGAATAAAATAGAGTGGAACGTTACCAGATGCCTGACCATTTCTCACATCAAAACATAATAGGACGTATAATAAATGCAAGTTAAATTTATTTACATAAATTGCAATTTATTTAAATAAAATGCAAATCATCAAGTTTTGTTGTTTTACAACTCAGGTCTTGATACTAAGACTTCCAGGATACTAGAATTCATTAGATGTCGCATAGGCAGTGAAGTGATTGATATTGTACAAAAAAAATGATTAGTTGACTTAATCGGCACGGACAGCTGATTTAGCTTTAAAACTGAGAGAGATCTCCCTAAGGAACGTTATATGACCATTAATTAAACACTTAGTTAAACTTGGCCACTAAGACATTTTGTACTAATCTAATCTAAAGAGTCAAAGATAGTGTGCTGGCAGCTGCAAAGTTTATGAGGCCTTTTATCCATGAGTAATAAATTTTCAGTAAAGCTATTGTTATCCCGTATATGACATTAAGAGCCAGACAGTGAAAAATGACATGAATGGCATATTTAGGGTTTATCTGTTGCTCGCATTATGTCAAGAATGATATTGATTTACTGTCATGCAGATGTCGGATAAATTGGGCAACATCTGGATATGACAGAATGACTTATCGTAAAACTGCCCTCCCACCGGCAGCCATTAGCTTGCCGCTTTATTCTTTACGTTAATATTTTAATTCAAGTGGTTCCGAGAGCAACTTAAATATATGTCAGAGTTTATGTGGATTCCTGGAAGCCAAGCTATAATAATAATAATAACAGATGCTGAACTGACATTCTTGCTTAATATGAAAATAAATCCATCTAATGATTTTCTGACTTGGCAAAGAAAGTCCCTAATTTAATAGTAAATAATCATTCTAAACAGTGTTTAAGAAACAAAAGACCACCCCAATCTCACCAGAAAATGTAACTATTCTTTACGAGGTAGCGATATCATATGAATTCACGATGTGATTAGTTCGGAAATGTACCATTTTTAGAAAGACAAACATGAAGGTCAACCCCCTAAACTTAACCGCTGGTGGGGCATCAGCAGATAAACATGAGGATTGCTCAAAATTATGCAAATTTGCCACGAATTTGCAAAAATGTTCAGAATTCTCATGTTTTTGTAAAGATGACAAAAGTCCTTTATTTCTTTCTGTTGTTTTGTGAAATATTTTCACTCTTTTTACATAATTTAATGAAATTACAGTTTATAGGAAATCATGCCCAATGCAAAACATTCTGATATTCACCTCAGTTTTCTTTGTTTTTCACTTCACATACTGTATGTCATGTCAAGCATCTTCACACTTTGCTAGCTAAGTACATAGATCTTTTGGGGCAAAATTATTTGTTTCATAATTTGTTTAAAGTGCCCCTATTATGCTTTTTTGGGGGGGATATTATGGTAAACAGACTGCATTTATATAGCGCTTTCACAGACCTATGGCCACCAAAGCGCTTTACAATTTGCCTCACATTCACACACATGCATTCATACACCGAATGAATCGGGCGCGATCCAGCCCGTCAGGAGCAGCTGGGGTTAGGTGTGTCATGGACACCTGGTCAGGTGGAACCCGGGGATTGAACCACCAACCTTAGGGTTAGTAGACAACCTACATGTCAAATCGTCAAAACAAATAAAGTTATTGTCTCCTAAAAGAAAGATTTGATTCCGAACAACTAAAACGAGTCGTCAACAATTCAGTCTCACTTCCTGTTACATATCTTCATCACAAGAAACAAATTTGCATAATTCCAGCCTATGCTTTTCATTGGATGTTGTTCATTCCCACGAACAATATCTGGTGCAAAAGTCCTGTTGACCAAGTTTCTTGTTGATCTCTCCTCATTTGTTCTAGTATATATTCTCCCTGTGTCTTTCAGTGCTTTGTCCTATCTCATCAATGTTTACATTTCCTATTGTGTTTGTAAAGAGTTTCCTGAGATTCGTCATTAAAGATCCTATTTCCTGTTTAATCTCGTTTTAGTGAGATTCATGTTCTGTGACAGAAGATCGGACCAAACTGAAGACGGCATGAACACACCTGCTCTTTTACGGCTATGCTGGAGCGGGAGCATAAAAGCCTCGAGACCCACATCTGTGCATTTCTCTATCTGGCGAGCCTTTCGGGCTTTCCCGGTCATTCCCTGTGCGTATTCTACCTAGCCAGCACAAAGGCTCACCTGCCCGGGTTTGGGTCATCAGGAATCTTTTGCCGAGTTTGTCGAGTGGGTGCTGGTGAGCAATGTGTCATCATTCACCGTCTGCTCCACCAAGGATAAACTCACTAGCCCCGCTCTGACTCCAGCACCAACTGAAACCAGTCAACCACCACCGGCGAGTAAACCGAAGGAGATGCTTCATGAACCCACCTCAGACCGAGGAGGCATGCCTCATGGTTGATGGATGAGCCAGGACTGAGGACAAGGTTGGATAGTAACATCGCACCGGAGCCCACTTCATCGCAAGGTTCTGACCAGGTGCGTGAGCTGGTCATCTTCTGTCAATGAGGGAGTGCTCGTGGAGCTCGAGGGCTGGGAGGAAAACCCCACACACAACTCCATCGCTGTGGACAAGACTTATTGTTTCTCTGGCAAATATTGTGAGCATTTAAAGGACATTTTTAATGAGGACCTTATTGATTTTTGTGGAGAGGTTTTCCAAGTCCCCCAGTATCTCCAGTGTCTTCTGATTCTCCAGCATCCCTAGTGTCTCCAGAATTCCCTCCCATCCTCCCTCTCCCACCACCTCAGTCAGCCAGTTCCTTAGCCTCATCTCTGCTGATGTCCTTCAGCCCCTCAACATCTCCTACATGCCATGTAGAGTCTTCAGGCCATCATCTCCATCCTGCACAGAGGATCCCCTGCTCCGCCTCAGCCAGTAGACGCTTCGGATCTGCCTCTGCTCCTCCCTCCCTCGGCTCCACCGGAATCCATCAGCCATACAGCTTCTCCAGGCTCTCTCGTCTCTCCGGCTCAGCTTCCATCCTCAGCCCCACTGACTCAGCCTATGCCCTCTGGACTTCTGCCTCCACCTCGGACACTCATTGCCATGGCTCCTCTTCGGTCTCCAGGACCATCAGCTACGCGTGGGTTCATCGGCTCCAACTGAGTCTCCATCTTCGACTGCATCTCCGTTGGTCGTCCATAGAGTGTCGTCTTCCATCAAGTCCACTCCACCAAGGCTCCTCCCACCTTCGACTCTGTCCTGGTTCCTCGTCCTGGCTGGTCTCTGGACCACCACCTTGCTTCTCCTTCTCCTGGCTCCTCCCACCTTCCACACCTCCATCGATAATTTCAGGTTCCCCTGACTTTGTGTTACTTTTGTTTGCTCCATGCCCTCCTTCAGAACCCCCACCCTCCCTCCTCTGTTGGACTATGGTGCGAGGACACGCCTTCCCAGGAGGTGGTGAAATCCTTCATTGTGTTTTTGGTTTAGTCCTGGTGAACTAGTTTCTCCCCAGTCTGTCTAATCAGTAATGTCTATCACCTGTGCCTTGTTAAGGACTCCTCATTTGTTCTAGTATACATTCTCCCTGTGTCTTTCAGTGCCAGGGTCCTATCTCATCAATGTTATTGTGTTGGTAAAGAGTTTCCTGAGAATCCTGTTTTCTGTTTATCCTCATCTTCGTGGGCTTCATCTAAGATGTTACGTAACAGAGTCAGAATGTTTGTCATTACACAAGGTAGGGAGCAGGTGTAATTCTCTTTGATAGCAACTAACATTTTGAAAATAAAAATAAAAATCGCGAAAACAAAAATGTACGTCAAAATGGCTTAACGAACTATGTACACAAAAATTTGTTCTGCTCATGTTTCGTGAATGAGGCCAAGTGTGTATCAAGCAATTGAGCTGAAATTTAGATTTGGTAATAGGCATTTTGTTTCCAACGTACTGTAAGCGATCGACCAATCACAGCAGACTGGGACATCTTTCAGATCAGAGTAGAGTAGACCAAGACTGAGCCATCCGACCAATCAGAGCAGAGTAAGCTCGCGAAAAGGAGGAGTTTAGAGAGACTGAATCTTCGAATGAACCGCTTTCAGAATTTTTGAGAAATTAGGTGATACTGCAATGTGTATTATGAGAAAATAAAAATGTGTTTTGACCTTGGAATGCACGTAAACCTGTTGTAGGAGACCTCCTTAACAAAATTAGGAACTTTGAAAATAGCATAATTGACCCTTCGCAAAACCCCCTGTTGCTATGCCCGACAACCCGTGCGCTCTCACGCCACACATCATGTTCTCACAGTGAAAAATACATCGTGGAGCAAAGAGGACACTGACAACGTATGAAACAATTTCATATTTAAAATATTGTAATTTTGCAAAGAAGTTTAAACAATAAATAGCGTATAGTGTGTCTTTATTGTGTCGTGACAGATCGTGAAGCGATCATCTCTTCATACTAGTTCATTTATAGCATCAAATAAACATGAATGAACATCAGAAGGAATGTTGTTTCAAGTGCATAAAGACGTGAGTACACGCAATTTTTCAAGTTCAAGTTCACCAACGTTAATCTACTAACTCCCCTGATGCTTTGTCAAACAAACTGGAGGATTCGGGGTTATGATTGGTCAGATCGCCTGTCAATCAAACTGTTTGCGAAGGGTCAAATGGGGTATCTTAAAAATGTCAGTACTCTTACAAACATGAATGCTCTGAAGTCATTTGGACTCAAAACCGCATTATTATTTCAATCTTTTTTTATTTAGTAATAATATGCATATCTTTTGTATAGTATAATAATATTTTTTACCAAATGCTTATTTATATTTAAAGAGTTTGATCAAAGTGAAAGTCATATTCTTTGTATCTGTTAGCATATATTTATAATTAAGTAGTCGAGAGCTCCTGAGTGCTTCTTTTTTATTGTTCTTATATAATGTCTGTCCAATGTCAAGAACTGCCTAGTCGAGTTCTTCAGAGGAGTAATCTTTCCTAGCCAATAAAAATCTCTTTTGCTCTACACTGACAGCACACGCCAGTTTAAGAAGGAGCCTTTAATGTCATGTCCTCCTCTATCAGTATTACTGATTCATTTATCTTTTTTTTCATTGAAAAATAGGCAGTAAGACTGATGGATAGGTTGGGACAAAACAAAGATGTAACAATGGCATAAGAACAAGCACGCACATGAAAAAAGAAAAAAACCTGAATGGCATTTTTAATGAATAACTGCCATAGAAATATACAACTGCTCTATGTCTGTTCAGAGAATTCAGTTATTCAATAAGCAATTATTAAATGAATAAGGACAGGGTTAAGTTTATGAATGCTCTGTATATAGTCATAATTGTTATATTGGTCAGTGCATATTGTTTGCAAAAGAAAAAGGACTCTTCTGTGTGTGTGTGTGTGTGTGTGTGTGTGTGTGTGTGTGTGTACGTGTATTCCTTACATTGTGGGGACCAAATGTCCCCACAGGGATAGTAATACTAGTCAATTTTGATCTTGTCGGGACATTTTTTTTTGGTCCCTATAAGGAAACAAGCTTATAAATCATACAAATTATCTTTTTTTGAAAATCGAAAATAGCAGAACATTTTGTGTGATGGGTAGGTTTAGGGGTAGGGGTAGTGTAGGGGGACAGAATATACAGTTTGTGCAGTATAAAAAAACCATTACGCCTATGGAATGTCCCCATAAAACATGAAAACAAAAGTGTGTGTGTGTGTGTGTGTGTGTGTGTGTGTGTGTGTGTGTGTGTTTGTGTGTGTGTGGGTATTCCCTACGTTATGGGGACCAAATGTCCCCACAGGTGTAGTAAAACTAGTAGATTTTGATCTTGTGGGGACATTTTTTGGGTAGGAAACAAGCTTATAAATCATACAGAATTATCTTTTTTGAAAATCAAAAATAGCAGAACATTTAGTGTGATGGGTAGGTTTAGGGGTAGGGGTAGTGTAGGGGGACAGAATGTACAGTTTGTACAGTATAAAAACCATTACGCCTATGGAATGTCCCCATAAAACATGAAAACACAACGTGTGTGTGTGTGTGTTTCTTGTTTTCATGATTTATGAGGACACAAATTTGTATAATGACATGGGTATTATTATACATTTCATGAGTCCTCATAATTCAAATAGCTTTAAAAACAGTCTGAACAATGTTTTATTAAAAATGTAAAAATGCAGAATGTGTTCTGGGTAGGTTTAGGAACGAATGTACAGTTTGTATAGTATAAAAACCATCACGCCTATGGAATGTCCTCACTAAGATAGCAAAACAAACCTGCCTATGTGTATGTGTGTGTGTGTATGTGTGTGTACGCGCGCGCGTGCGTGTGGTTCAGGTATTCAAAAATGTCCCCACAAGGCTGGCAATAAATCCTAGTCTTTGTGAGGACATTTTGGTCCCCAAGAGGAAAACAGCTAATAAGTCATATTGTATGATGTTTTTTTCTTTGTTTGATTGTTTGTTTTGGGGGTAGGGTATTTACGTTAGGGGAGAGAATGTACAGTATTTACAGTATAAAATCATTACGCTTTTGGAATGTACTCGTGATGATGAGAATACCCGCGCGCGCGCGTTTTCTTGCCTTACACGTGTAGATATTAAAGTGATGGGATTTGATGGTCAATCTCATTTTTAAGCGTGCATACATGCCTATTATTCCATAGTTGTGTTTTTGAATCATACATCCACTCTTTCTCGCGTACAAGATTCTGCGGATAATTCCGGATACAGAGTTTGCATGCAGTCATTTTATTACTGATGTTATCTGAAGTGTTTGGTTTTATCCCAGATAAAGGAGAGAGAGAAGGAGAGCGCCTTTGTGCGTCCATCACACACACTGTCTGACAGCGGCAGCAGCTCCGGCCGTTACGCGCTCGGCGCTAGGATCCGGCGGATCTCTCTCTCTCTCTCTCGCTCTCTCTCTCTCTCTCTCTCTCTCTCTCTCTCTCTCTCTCTCTCTCTCTCGCTCGCTCGCTCGCTCTCTTCCAAGCCTGTTTTAAAGTCTCTGCCAGACTTCAGCTCATGCGCTACTTCCTGGATGGCGGAATGGAAAGCTTCCAGAGCCGCTCCAACTCTTGTCCCTGTGTTTTCAGCCTGATGCATGGACTACTGCTCCTCTAACATCTCTCTCTTAATCCACAGCCCCCTTGACATGTTTCTCTTCTGGACTACAAGCTCAGCCATCTGAGAGAGAGAGAGAAAGAGAAAAGAAAAACTGTTTCCTTTGGCTTGGTCGAACTTCAAAAGAAAAAAATCTCTCCAAAGGACTCGCTAAAGGAGACGGTCGACATTCACTAGAGCGCGTTTGCATTGCTTGTTTGTGGGAGGTGTTTTTTTTTTTTTTTTTTTGCTTGTTGTTGTTCACCAGGAGGATAACTCTGTCAACAGTTGCCTTATTCCAGATCTCCATGTATACAGTGTGACATGCGGAGGCTACTGCGACCGCGCTGCTGCTGCTGGTGGATTCCGCCTCTGCTTTTTTCCACGCTCGTGCTCCGGTGGGCACATTGTCATCCCGGTAAGTTGCATTTGAGGTGGATGAGAATTGTTTTCAAATCGCTCTATTTATCATTACGACCCGTTACGCTCGCTGCGTAACACATGTCCACAATTAAAACCAGACGAACGCGAGGCTTTTGCATTTGTGAGTTTCTTTCTTCTGTTGTAAGTCGTGGAATTGGGACGATCTAACACGGAATTTTAACCCGTACACAATGAGGTCTATTGATATTTCAACATGCACAATTGATCCGCTACTGTTTTTTTTATTAGCGCGCGGACCCGTTATCTCTAAACATTACACTCAAACCCGTTATCGGAAAAGACATTAGCCGATGTCTTCCAGTGGCTGCTGTAACATATTTGATTTAAGCAGTTTGGATTATAATGCACACTCTTTAGTTTAAGCATAACTAGCAGCGTTTCCTTCCTTGACGACTTTTAACGTGATTTACGCACTTTCTCTTGGGAAAAGACAGTCTAGGAATTGAGGGTATTTTATGTGCATAGAGGCTCTTGCAAATAGACCACTTATAGGTTTTTTTTTTATAGATATTCACTCTTTACTTTGTCATTTCTAATCGGGTGGAACCATGTAATGGGTCTCATAAGAAAAACACCCAAGCTACAGAGTGTTCAATAAGAACGGTTTACAAACAAAATACTTTTTAATCAGTTTATTTTTTGTTTGCATAATTCATCACAACTTTTTATTTTACAGCAAATCGTCTTCAATTGAGCAACTTCAGTTAAACAAACATGAGAACGCATTTCTGACATTAGATCTTTCAATACATAATAAATACAAAAAATAAACAGTCAGTCGTCAATATTTGGTTATTAATATTCATAATGTGTATCGTTTCTGTCATTGCAGACTACTGATTTTAAAATTTTTATTGTGTCAAACACTTGTGTGTTCAAATGCCGCTCAGGAATGCATTGTTTTGGGATCTGTTAAGGAAAAGAGGTTTATTATTTAATTGTTCTTACCTTGTTTATGTATTGATAGTTCAAATGTGATGATCTGAAAGATCAGGCAAGCAGGGATGAAGCCTTGAACACGGATTCCCACAGCAACTAACAGTACGGCGTGGAAAACGTCACGAGGGAGTGATTTTTGGGGGCTCGTACGGGTTTTCGAAATATATATGTATTTGACAGCGTCTTGTTTAGGATGACCTTGAGTGTGTGTGAGTGATAGGTGAGGCTCTCTCAGGCTCTGCTGTGATGATAGGAAGCAGCCAGAGAAAGAACACAGTCTGAGATGCTCAAGTCATTTTTAACCAGGAGGAGACTGATAAGCTCTGCATATTTGCATGAGTTTTTATGTAACGCTGGAGGCGTCAAGTCTAATGTATAATTCCAGAGAGTATGACATTCTCAGGTCTTCGAATCAAACCTAATGGAAGCAGAACATGCGCGAGGGCTGTTTGTGCTCTTTTAGCCAAATCCACACAGACAGACACATGTGAAACAAAGTGAGCCACATTCATAAACAAGAAAGAGCTTTACAGCTCCGTACGAATGAAATATAACCTGATTTGCAGATCGCATCTTGTATTTTTTAAAAGCGAGATCTCATTAAAAAGCCAGAACGCATTGTGCTTACCTCTACATCTTTCCGTACATAGAATCTCAATACATTTCTCAAAACGTAAATTTCCACTATAGCTGACCTACTTTTGGGGAGCTTGTTGGTTTTGCGTAATCAAATGGCCATTGCTTTGCATGCATAATAGAATGTTGCCAATCACTGGCGCGGGAATGAACTAATATTAGTATGTTTCTCCGCACACTGTATCAGTTCGAATGTCCTCTGGTTTTTCTATTCTTTTCTTTCGCCACTAGTTTTCATCTCCCATTCCATGTGATCCAAGAACAGCGCTCAGGGACTCGCTGGACATCGGGGTGAGCACTTGAGCGCTGACAGCGAGATAGAGTGTCGAAGTTTCTGCATCTCAAACAGCCGAGAGATTTCATCAGGCCCATGATGAATGCTCCATGAATAACACATTGTCACCAAAGGGCAAATGCCTGACTCAAGGTTGTGGACATTATTGGCAACCTTTTCTGTCTGTTTTTCTGTTTGCGCCCCTCTCTCTCTCTCTCTCTCGTGTCTGTCGCAGTACGTGTTTCTGTCCATCTTGCCGTCTCCGTCTATCAGAGTCGATTTCACGGAGAGAAAGGTGCACGCTTCCAATCCTCCAGTCGGAAGTGTGGGAGAAATGAAGTCACCGTATATGGAACAAAAGACAACTTTAATGGGTTCCGTTTGTTTCTTGTCAGTCCTGTTTTCCAGATGTGGGTCTTTTTAACCTCAGTGACATTTGTTCACTTGTCTATGTCTGATAGACCTGTTCTTAGCAGAGCCAGTGTTGCGGAAAGACAGGCGAGCTCTGCATCCGCCGCAACAGTGACATACAGCAATGTGCTGGAAAAGGGAAACAGTGCAACTTTATTTATTTCTGTCATGCCAGTGGGAAACAAGTGTCTGCACACTTGAGTCTCCAGTAATGGCCAGTTTGCTGACGGTGCAGGAGCGGAAGCGGCGAGAGGGAGGGAAGGATCTCTCGGCGGGGCGTCTGTTGGCCCCAGGCAACGTTCATTTCTCTACAGACGGTTGGTCTAGCCGTCGGAGCCGTCGGAGCGATGCACGGCTATCACGGAGGAGAAAATTCTAGTGCCGTTTCCACCTAATAATTTAAAGCTATTAAACTCAACTGGTGATTCAAAAATTGTTCGACTTGCGAGTCTACGCCGTAGAAATCGAACCAGGGAGGCGATAGAATTGATCTTTTTAGCTATTCTATTTCAACCTCCTATGTGTAGCAGGAACGAATTCAAAGGACTCGCCCGAAAGATGTAGAAACCGCCCGGCGATAGCGAGGAGAGGATTTCTAGACGGTTATTTCTGTCGCATGACGAATAGCGTGCCACGCACTGGAGAGCACAATGATAATTCAAATCTCTTAAGAGGCATCAGACTTCCTGCCTTTCTGATTTCCTTTTATGTGAGCGAGGAGCTATTTCTCTGTCTTAATAGAAAAGGATAATTTGCTAAATGTCCGTTTGGAAACCACGGGCACTTAAGATGGGGGGTTGGGTCTCAGGAGTGAGATAGCTGGAGCTGACATTTGGGCCGGACTGGATGCACTAGCGGCCCCTGTAACAACATTATCATCATCATCATCTCTCTCCGCTCGGGCCGTTATCTGTCCGGCTGGGTGACCAAAGCTGCTGTAATGTTCGCCAGGTCACTTTATCAGTCACGAAGCCTGTCATCGTTGCCTGGCTCCCCTAATAGATTGATTAAAAGATAGGGCCGTGCGGACGGGTTAGACGTGTGGGGTGATGTCAGGCTGCCGTGGGGTCGCTCTCCCAGAGTTTGTCAGCGTGCGTGCCGAATGCGCGCCGCATCTGTACTAAAAGGAGCTTGTGGTTGGAGCTGGCAACATGGAGGGAATAAGAACTCTTAACTCGGACGCTGTGTCCCAACCTTCACTGCGGTTAAATTTTTGTTCAAATATAGAAAGACTCCAACCAAACGTGTTTCCAATTCCCTCGCGATTTAAAACATTGAAATCGAGTCATTCATTTAATAATAATAATAATAATAAGGTGTATTATTTTATTTAATATTTAATTTTCTTTCTTTCTTTATTTTTAATCAAATTTATATCACATATATATAATTTATATATATTACAATTTTATATATAACACATATATATAATTTTCTATTTATTCAGCAAGGATGCATTAAATGGATTAAAAGTGAAAGTAAAGTCCTGAATAAAATATATCAAAAATATATATTAAACAACACGACCGTTTTCAACGTTGATGATAATAATATACTGTAAAAAAATATTTGCATGATTTGTTATCACAGCTTTTTATCTTTTATCTTTTTCACTTAATATTAAATTTTCATTTAATTATTATTATTTTTTTTTTCATTTCAATGAATTCAAAATTTTGAGGCAAATTTAAAGGTAACTTACTTTTTTGAGTTAAACCAACTATAATTTTTTACAGTGTAAGAAATGTCTCAAATCAGCGTATTAGAACGATTTCTGAAGGATCACGTGACGTTGAAGACTGATGCAATGGCTGACGTTTTGCCATCACAGGAATAAATTGCAATTTACTGTAATTTAAATGATTATTTAGTTGTGGATGGTTTGGTTTGTGCTCCTGACTTTTTGCATTTAATGTGTCTTTTGTCTCTTTGTTTGTTTTTTATCTCCCACTGTTTCTTTCTCTGCCTCTTTTTGTTGTGTCAGATGTTGTGAATGGATCTCAAGGATTATTGGAGCTCTTCAGTGAAGGACTCATCTCCAGTTTCCCTTAATAGTCTTGGTGAAGGCAGACGTGTCTGTGTGTGTGAGAGAGAGAGAGCGTGTATGTGTCCGTGCTCGTGCTGGTACATTTTCTCCTCATCTCCACTGGCAACCACAGCTCGCAGTGTGTGCCAACCACTAAATGAAGTGGACATTCATGAAGCATGCTGGTAGATCCTGTCTTAAAGACAAATAACTGCAGATAATGAACCCAGCATGCAAGAATTTAAGTCATAGAATGTTATATCATATGAAAAAAGAGCAAATGTTATACTTGATGCACAGCACAGTGATCTTTCTAAGAGACATTTTGCATTCTGGGTAGGTTACTTTTAAAATGTTTTTCACTACAGATTACAAAATACATACTTTAAAAAGTCATTTGTAACGTATTTCGGTACATTACTCAAGTTTAGTCACTTCATCTAAATACTTTAGAATACTTTGGAATACTGATAAAGTGTGGAACAAACACAAAAAAGGTCATTGCGAGTTTTTATCTCACTTTTTTTCCTCAGAATTCCGTGATATAAAGTTATAAACTCTCAATTTTGAGACAAAATGTCAGAATTGAAAGAAAAGAAGTCTGAATATTGAGATATAAACTCTCAATTTTGAGAAAAAATCTCAGAAAAAGTCAGAAATGAGATATAAACTCGCAATTTTCCTGAAAAAAGTGAGAAAAATGCCAATTTCAAGAAAAAACAAAATCTGAATATCAAGTTTTTATAAAGCAATTCTGACTTTATAACTTGCTATTGTGAGTTTATATCTTGCAGGGAAAAAAGTCAGAATTGTGAGAAAAAAAAAAAATTTTTTTTTTTTACCTTTTTCACTGTATCGCAAAACATGAAAACAGCCGTGGATCATCCAGGTCAGTTGAGATTCAAGGATATGCAAACTTTTGAATGGGGCAGTTTTTATAAATTCAGTCATCTGTTATGTGAAATAGCTTATTCAAGACAGTAATAAATAAAAATATTATTTTGTTAAATTATTAAAATGCTGCATAATCTGCAAGGGGTATGAAACTAATGAGCAGAAATGTAGCTTTGGATCCTTTTTCAGATGGTCAGAGAGTCATTAATTGCTGTTTAAATGACATTAAAACTCAAAGTAATCACTTTTGGTAATCTAAAACACTTCAGATGTAACTGTAATCTGATTACCACCCATTTAAAATGTAACTGTCATGAAATACAGTGACTCAAAGTTTGTGTTTTAAATACGCAACTAAGTTACTTGTATTTCGTTACTGCCTCGAGTTTTGCCTCCTTATCCTGTAAACGTTTGAAAATCATGCAAGTATTTCAAATACTTTGAGTTTGGAGTTCAACAGAGAAATTTAGGTGGATACATTTGGCTAAACTATTGGTAACACTTTTATTTACTACAAGTACTTACAATAGTAATGACAGACAGTTATGCATAATCAACAAGTCCCTAATCCCATCAAACCCAAACTCTCTGGTAACTACACATAGTTAATTAATATTACTCAGTGCTATGTCACCTTAAAATAAAGCGTAACCTAAATTATTCATTGTGATCATTTTTTAGATGAGCCCCAAATCCTTTACAGTTTGATGAACACTGGCTTTATACAGACATGTCGGCTGTGCTGGTTTCGTTCTGTTGTTTGCGAGCTTTGCTCTTTTTGCTTCTCAGCAACAACTCTCCACTCTTGTGTTGCTCCACTTTTTTTTTGAACCGTTAGCCTGATGCGAATCCGGTAGTGATAATGATTCGCCTCATTGAAAGTTGTAGTAGTTGTAGGCAGGAGACCAAAGCTGTGTACTTTGGCTTCAGTTTCTCTTTATGTTTGCTTTTGCCACTCTTTTATTTCCCTCTTTTTCTCTATTTCTGACTCCCTCTCCCAGACTGCAGGTTCTGAAAAGATTTTCATTTGGCACAGTAACAGGGGTTGAAAAAGTTTGCCAGGAGACGAAAGAAACCTTTGAGCCTCTGGGAGACTCAAGCGCTAATTCTCCTTCCACATAACCCGGCCCCCCTCCAGTGCCTCGTTCTCCTGCTTACCCCCATCCCCCTCTCTAAGGTCATAATTAGCAGAGTATGGAGTAACAAACGTAAGAGTCTCTCCATTAATAACGTATAACGGCTGCTGGCCCTCTCTCCGGTTTAAATGCCAGTTCTTCCTCTCAACCAGGCTGGAACACGTGATCTTGCGTAGAAGACGGCAAAGATGGTGCTGAATGAATCCGTCTGAACCCAAACAATGGGACATGTATTGAAGAAGTGATGGATGGATTAATGAGACAGAAATGAATTACAATTTGATGAGCCCTAGTGGGCGTTGCAATATTAACAGCCAGACAGATGTTGTAGCGCAACCGAGATGCAACAACTTAACGTTCTTTCCCGTCTAGGCCACTAGGGGGAGTATTTTACGTGAGTTCTGTTTTTTGTGTTGCATGCTAACTTTACGCAATGCGGACTTTGCCTTTCACTGTAGATTGTATGCAGCATTAATTCTGCGTTCGTCAAGCCGATCGATCAAAGCTTTCGTGGCGTGCTAAGTGATAGACTTCATTTATCACTGTATCACGGCCCACACAATACTCCTTAAATGAATTTTTCCTTTCAACCACTCTTGAAGGAAGCCTTTTTTTTCTCTTCAGCATTACTGGAAATCAAATATGTGGAGATTATAAAAAGTTAGACATTCTGCTAACTATAATTGTTCGACTGCATGTCAGCTCACATTCATTAGAGCATTAGTTGTCTGTCTAAGGTTCGGGTTTGTAGAATAAGTTGAAACGTAGTTGCAAATTCACTTATAGTCTGTAGAATGTCTGATGGGGAGCATCAATGTTAGCAGACGGTCCACTAATACTCTAACGAGAGTTGGTTGACATGTAGTTGCAAAGTTACTTATCGTGCAACGTCTAAAGTGGCCTATAATACACTTCATTGTTAAATGCATTGAAAGGAAAATGCGATCAGTTACCCACCCTCGTGTTGTTCCAAATCTGCCTTTCTTCTGCCTTTTTTTTTTTCTGTACAATATCATTTACCTCCATTCCATAGACATTTTTCCAAATATCCACAAGTTTGGAACAACATGAATTGTCATTTTTGGGTGCACTATCCCTTTAAATTCACTTTTGTGAAATCCAATTCTGGATGCCCATAAGAACCCTCCCTTGTAATCAGATATCAGTTTTTCGGTTCGTTCTTGAAAGGTAATGGCTGGGATTTAGGCTGCGTAATCCGGTCTGGATCGGTGTAAAAGGCCAATCTCTGCCCAGAGCCCTCGATGGGCTGTCTGTCATGGACAGGCCTGGTTGCAATGGAGAAATAACCTTAATTTGGAGGTTGCAGGCTGCGGTTCAAGCCTTGCATGTAACGATAAAGCCTTTAGGGTGATGTTGTCCATGTGATGGTTGTTTGTCAGTCAGGGAATTAAAGCCTAATGGCTTTGTAGGCCATGGTACTCCTAATTCTCTCCACACTATTGAAAAAGAGGAACAAAAACAGCAGAAAAGGAGTGAGGCTAACTATTAGACACCCTCCATATATCACATCAGCCTTGGAAATTGCGGCAGCAAATAATTTGTTTGTGCGTGGACGCGTACGGTCTCTCAGTAGCCATATAAATGAGGTAATGCCGTGTCGCTTCTGGGAAGCACGGTCACGTATTCTGAATGCCCATTTTCACAGACACAATGCATTAGTGTTGCATTAGACCACGACTGAGAGGGCCAGGCCGGTTTCAGCCCCTTGATATTTCCTCTGCTTCCGTGGCAAAAAGAGGAAAGAAAAGACGAGGAGGGGAAAATAACCACATGCCAAGGAGCGTTGTGTCAGTGAGCCAGTTTTAGGCCGGAGTTGTGAGTCTTCTCATTAAATTTTTGCAGTGTAGTTGGTTTTTCCACTTTAATGCTTGGGAGGACGCTAGCCTCTTCCACCAAGAGAGAGAGAGAGAGAGAGAGAGACGCAGCCTGTGGACTGCACCACGCTGCCCAATTTGTCTTCCTTTTTTTTTTTTTTTTTTTTTTTTTTTTTTATTTTTTTTTTTTACGCGCTTGCGCTTGTTAGAAGGACGCTGGCGCTGTTTCAGGTTTTGTCTTTTCTTTATTTTTTTTTTTTTTTTTTTTTTTTTTTTATTTCGATAGCTTGATATATTTTTGGTAGTTGCTTATTTTGCTTTTTTTTTTTTTTTTTTTTTTTTTTTTTACAAGTGGACCTCAAGGTAGACTCACACTCGCCTGTCGCAGACGATTTCAGCCGGTCCGCTCAGTCATCTATTCCACACTAAAACTCTTGATCCTCTCACTTTACAAACCGTACACTGGATGCAACTGCATTCACATCATTCGTCTTCTTTAGACTCTCCTAATTTAACGCTCTGTTTCATAGATATCTCGAGGTCTTTAATCTGTATATGTCATCATCCCATACAGCTCTGCTAGTCTTCAACAATGGAAAATTCTGGTATCAGTTGGTTTTAGAGTAATTTGGTGTCATGAATTTTAAATAAACTTAAATTCAAATTTTTTTAATTAATAGACCAAAAAGGGCGAAGAATTTTACTCTGGTGTTAACATGAATAAATTATAATTATGATTTAGAAGATATTCATACTAGTTAATTTTTTGATTTCAGAATGTATTCAAATCAAAAGATCAATACCAGAGGTTTACACTCAATCCTAAAAAAAATTATGCAGTCCCAAGACTCACAGTTACTTGGAGCAAAACGCATCGCACTGCTCTACGGAGACTCTCGCTTAAACTTAGATTTCTACCCCCGGCTGTGGATCCATGCCCTTATCCACTGCCTTCACCTGCGGAAGACAACACAATTTCACTTTTGCACTTGAAATTAGCTCGCATTCATGGTGGTCTCCTTATCTTAAGCTTTCACTAACCTGTTCCTGGGTTTTATCCCACCCTATGTCAACATCTCCCTCTTGTCCTTCCTTACACCTCCCCTGTTTCTTCTTTTTTTAATCTAGGATCCCAGTTCACTCATCTTCACTCCCCCTACTCTCAATTCTGCTATTTATCACCAGATGTGCCTAAATATCTGATTCCTCTCAAATTACTCTCAACTCAGATCCAATCAACTTCATTTCCTATGGAAACACACTTCTTACAACAATTCCACATCTCTCAGACACCTTCCAGCAAACCCCAGCACCAATCAGGTCATATTACAACAATGGTTTGTTGTTTTCATCACATTTAGGTAGATTGTCATGATCATGTCCCTTTCCATAACTCCTCACCCCAACCTGACCTCCCTTTTAGTTTTTACCCGATAGAATCAAATAAAACCAAAATACGGATGCCAATCCCCTAATACCAAAAACATCTCTAACTCTGGCTGCTCTGGATTCTGACCTGTTGCTGACTCATCTGGATTTCTACCTTGATTCTGCTCTACATCCTGCTCCCTGTTTAACTCCCCCTTTCTCCTCATGCCATCATCTCCTCTTCACACGTCATGCACCAGAAAAGGAACTGCCTGCACACTCTAGATGGCACAGTGCTGTCAAACGGCTGCTGCTGGAAGGAAAGCGGCGGCCTGGGGCGGCATGTCAATTCTGGGCAGCTTTTTTCAACAATAAATGACAAATTCAAAACAGGCATAAAGAAAAACACAAGCCAGAAAACAGAACCAATCATTCCACAACAGCACAGGCAATTTTTCTCCAAAGTCAACAACAGCCATTTCAATCTCAAACAGCTCACTTTCACACTTCAACAAACTTCCAAACCTCGTGAGAGAAACCACTCTCCCCAAAACCCTCATTCAAACAACAAGTTGAAACACTGCTCACTTCAGCCTTCTTCAAAAAAAAAATCCCAAATCCTCTCTGACCTGACCCTGCTGTTCAATCTCCTCTCAACTGCCTCTGACGCCAGAGATTGTCAGGAACAAAGTGACTGCTCTTTCTCTGATGCCAAACAGGAAGAGAGTGGACATCTCTCGAAAAAAGATCTTCTCAATCCCTTCATCTTTTCACACACAAAAAATTCATCATTCCTTTCCAATCATCTCTATCATTCCAAACCATCTCCCCATATCCCATCAATGTTCTTTTCTAAAAACTTCACCACCAAAACCAAAAAAAAAAAAAAAAGATATCAGAGATACTCTCAAAAAAAAGACCTCAAAAAATCAGTTCAATAACCAGAGTTGACTCCCCATTTCCAAAAAAGCACAAGAATAAAAGTTTTGAAGCAGAACCTGTGTTTGAAAACCTTCAATCGGGCTTCCGTACGGAACAGCTTCAATCAGGGTCATTAGTCCTGGTCAGCATTGTTCACCTGATCAACAACAGACTATCACCAACGACAGGATGGAACACTCATAGACCTTCACAACACTCTACCCATAGACACTCTAGACCCAACAGTAGACCACTCCGCCAGTAGAACAAACACACAATCTCACACTATGTGGACACATCATCCTTCTTCACAATTGCTCACAACTGTACCTTTATGTCGCCCTGAACAACACAAAACCGAGTATGTCCACCTGGCCAAAGCATAATCACATATCCACAATGTCACATGTGGTGTTCCTCAGGCTGTTGTGCTGCCCTACGCCCCAAACTCTACATGCCTCCCTCTTGGCAAATCTATATCAGACATGGTATAGGATGAAGCATGTTTTCATAGCAGACACACAGCCACATCTCTTTAGCTCCCTGAACCACAGCCTACCACCTACTCAGCTCCCCCACTACCAGGAGTGACCAGGAGAATGGAGGCGGAACTTTCGGGTTCAAAAAACATTCGTCTTCTTAAAAAAAGTTCAAAATCACTTGAGGCACCCACTTCAACAAGACCACATCAGCTCCGTTTTTCAAAACATTTTTGTTTCATCTTTCTTTCCACAAAACAAGGACCCACAAACATCACACACTTTCAATTTACCCTTCACCCACGACAAAACAAACACTTTGACACCCACATCACTTTCCCACACCATCAAACTACCACAAACTCAACCAAACTCACTCAACCTCCAAACACTCACACAAGCAGCGCAGAGAAGCTCGTCTCCGCCTTTGTCTCCTCTGTGTAATGCACTCTGTAATTGCACTCCTGGGGTCTCTGCATTCAGCAAAACAACAGTACATCCCAGTACTATCAGCAGCCGCTGCTGGATCCTGGGCTGAGGAGGGTGCGCAGATCATCATCCCATCCCCCCCCCTGAAATCTCTTCACTGGCTTCCTTCTCTTTTTGGATTGATTTATAGGGTTTCTCTCCTCACCCACCAGTGCATCAGGGGCAAAAACACCCTTTACCTCCCCAGAACTCCACACACCACACCACCACCTCACGCACCTCCGGTCTGCAACACACACCACCCTCTACCCCCCAGAAAGCCGAGCTCTGCAGCATGGGTGGTAGGGCCTTTTCGGCTGCTGCTGACGAGGCTGTGGCCCTGCCCTCCACCTGAGGGCTCCACAAACTACAACAGTTTTTTTTTTTAAAACGAAAAAAAAACCTTTTTTTAAAAAAGCTTTTTTTTTATTTATTTATTCATGTGTTGGCTTTTTTTTAAAAACTATATTTTTATTCTTATCTTTTTTTTTACCACTGTGTTTTGTTTTTGTAGCACTTTGAGATTTCTAAAATGTAAAGTGCAATACAATAAAAATTTATTATTATTATTATTATTATTGTCTTACTTCTAGGGAAGCTGTTTAAAGTACAATGCTTTTTTCTATTCTCTCCCCCCTTCTCTTCTCAAATTGGCGAGATTCCCGCCATCTTTCCGCCACTCCAGATATCTGTGCTTTCATCAGTCAGACCTGTATCGAGTCTGCTCGGAAAATAGCTTGTGATTAGTGTCTGTCCGTTCTGATTTATTCCACTCGTAACAGTCACTCAGCATGCATATAGTGAATTAGACGAGTACATTATACACACGCGTGTTCCCTCCCTTCCTGTAACTCTCTTGGAATATCGTGAAAGTTTCTGTACGTACCCTGCAGAATCGTTGGGTCTCTTACCGAGGATGTTCTTTGCTATGATATTAGCATGATAAAACTAATGTTGCTCTTTGAGGATCACAAATCTGATGATGTGTATGTAGTTTCCTTTGCAAAAATGCCCATTTTCCTGAACACGACTCCCATCTGTCATTGTTCAAGCTTGGAAAGATGTGAGCACACACAATTTTTTAAGTCACTCCCCTGACGGATAACTCCTGCTTTGGAGTCCGGATTCGGACCTGTCGATCAAACTGTTTGCGAAGGGTCGATTGGGATGCACCTAAAGAAAGGGAAATGGTTCATTTGACCATTTTTAGCTTTGGTAATATAATATGATATGTAATCAGGGCTGGGTGGGTTACTTTTAAATACTTTAGAATTCTTTGGAATACTAATAAGTGTGGAACAAACACAAAAAAGGTCATTGCGAGTTTTTATCTCTCAATTCTGACTTTTTCCCTCAGAATTGCGAGTTATAAAGTCAGAATTATGAGATATAAACTCATACTAAATTCACAATTGCAAGAAAAAAGTTAATATTGCAAGTTTAAATCTCCTAATTCTGACTTTAGAACTTGAAATTGTGAGCTTAAATCTTGCAATTCTGAGAAAAAGAAGTCAGAACTGTGAAATGCAAACAAATTGTGGGAAAAAGTCGCAGTGACGAGTGAATTATAAAATGACTCACAAAACTTGAAAACAGTCGTGGATCATCAGGTCATGACAGGACAGTTTTTTTTATAAATTCAGTCATTTTGTCTTGTTCAGGACAGAACTAAATAAAAACAACAACATTTTTATGATCCTCTTAAAAGTATTAAATGTTGATGAAACTGAACTCGTCTTTTTCAGACGGTCAGAGTCAGAGAATCACCAATCGCTGTTTAAATGCCATTAAAACTCAAAGTAATCACTTTGGTAATCTAAAACACTTTTCAGATGGAACTGTAATCTGATTACCACCCATTTAAAATGAAATACAGTCACTCAAATTTTGTATTTTAAATACGTAACTAAGTTACTTTTATCCCGTTACTCCCCAACCCTGTATGTAATGATTAAGAATAGATACATGTAAAGCAGTTTTCTATCATTTCTAATCAGGCAATGAGTAGAATATCCATAAAAAGCTGTTTCTGCAAATAAAATGGCTTTGGAGAGGATTTTGAAGGCTTGCCGCTTCAATTTAAATATGCTAATTAGCAATGTAATCACTACGATCATACAATGATAGCTTTGACAAACATGCAAATTCAGATGAGAAAGGAGAATTGTCATTTTCTTACTTAGAGGCAGTGTCTTCCACTTCTCTTTCCTTCTATTTTTTTTTCCGTATTAAAAACAATCAGCATTGGAAAGTGCGGTAAATGTGCCTGACGTTAAGCTCAAACAGCAACCGAGTGGCAGTTCAATGTACAAGCATGAAATCAAACCCAAAAGTCGAAATACTTTTTTTCATTTCTTTCCCGCTTGACAGCTGTGATTGCCTTTCTGGCTGGGTTGTGTCTTTGATGGTTCACTCTACCTTGACTAGTGCTGATGGGTTAGCGGCGTGACTACTGATTGGATTGGCTGTCTTTGACCTCTCGTAACCTCCTGTACCGGGTTTCGGCGAATGAGGCTCAATATTGCACTCAAAAATTCTATCGGTATATACTCTCTCATGTCATTCCAAACTCGTATTGTTCAGCGGAACACAATAGGAGACATTTTGTTTTCCGTGCTTTTCCGTGCGGTTACAATGAACAGGGACCGAAGCTTTCAAGCCTCGAAAAGGATGCAAAAGCACCGTAAAATATCATTAAAGTAGTCTATTTGACTTCTGACTTATGTCTGTCTGTCTCAAAGGCAAGCTGCTGTATGACTTCAGAAGACTTGGAATTTAGTGTGCAAGACTTATGGACTGCTTTTGTGATGCTTCTGCTTTGCATCTTTTTTAAAGCATGAAAGCTTTAGTCCTCATTTTATCGTAATTCTGTGGAAAACGTCAGATGGGAATGTTGTGAGGGAGGGTAAGTGATGACAGAATTGTTTTGGGAGAACTATACAGTAAATTTAGTACGCCGAAGGTCGTGAAGTGAAGTGCATTTGAGCAGATTTTTAAAAAGAGTACTTATTACAGAAATAATACACTTTAAAAGAACATTGACATTTTATTGCATTCTAACTGCAAATTTATTGTAAATGCAATTAGTGAACTAAGTACATCTATATATGTAATTTCATAATTAATGTCTTACTGACAAGCATTTACGGTAAACTAAAATACATAGTCATGAATGTGTAATGTTTAATGTTACACATTTTGTAATAATAAAGTTGGAATATTTTAATTACAAAATAACACACTACAGATAAAATTGCAATCATGCAATTGTGATTTAAAATGTTCTTTAATTTGACATCTGTAGACAAGTACACTATTTAAAAGGGTATTCGTGAAAATACACTTAAAGGGTTCGATCGCCCAAAAATGAAAATTAGCCCACCCTCATCTTCTCTCAGACAAATGAAATCGGAGTTTTGTGAAATAATGTGCCGTCTCTTCTGAGATTTATAATGGCAGTAAATAGAGGATGAGATTTTGAAGCCCAAGAAAATGCATCCATCCATCATGAAAGATATCCACACGGCTCACTGTTAAAAATTACCTTTAAATTTTACAGTATAATACTGGCACCAGTTACTGTAATTTTTACAGTACCATTAGTAGAATTTAATTTACAGAATTTTACCGTATTCTTTGATTAACAATTTTTTTTTAAATTTGCTGTATTGTTTTTAATTAAATAAGTCACTTATCACAGTTGTAGACCACTCTCTCTTGCTGCTACCAGAATCTCAACCGTTGAAAATCCTACAATGCCTCTTTATGCTTGAAATTTACAGTAATATCCTGTAATTTTGAGTCAAACCGCCACGCCCCCCAGAATGCATTGCAGTTTACAGCCATATGCTGTATTATTAAGAATACAGCCATTTGCTGTAAAATATTGCGTTGAAAATCCTACAATGCCTCTTTATGCTTGAAATTTACAGTAATATCCTGTAATTTTGAGTCAAACCGCCACGCCCCCCAGAATGCATTGCAGTTTACAGCAATATGCTGTATTATTAAGAATACAGCCATTTGCTGTAAAATATTGCTGTAATTTCTACAGTACCATTACTATAATTTAATTTACAGAATTTTACCGTATTCTTTGATTAATATATTTTTTTAAATTTGCTGTATAGTTTTTAATTAAATAAGTCACATACCACAGTTGTAGACCACTCTCTCTTCTAATCCTACAATGCCTCTTCATGCTTGAAATTTACAGTAATATCCTGTAATTTTGAGTCAAACCACCACGCCCCCCAGAATGCATTGCAGTTTACAGCAATATGCTGTATTATTAAGAATACAGCCATCTGCTGTAAAATATTGCGGTAGTTTTTAGAGCAATTCATTACAGTGCTCCTGGTGGTTAATAAAGGTCTTCTGAAGCGAAGCCATGCCTTTGTGTAAGAAAAATATCCATATTTAAAACTTTATTAACTATAATAACTAGCTTCCGGCAGACATCCGTACGCAACGGTTTACCGCGAAAGAGTGACCTCTGACCTGAACCATGACGTGATGACGAAACGCAGAGGATAGAGCAAAACAAAACACTTTGTCGGAAGTCTAGAAGTCTTAAACAAGAATTTTTAAAAAGAAATGTCAAAGGATTTCGATATAAGAGGAGCTTGAGTTTGTTGCACAGCCCTGTTTGCGTCAAAGCTTACTCTTTTGCCAGTTATTTAAGTTTTTAAAGTTTTAAATATGGATATTTTTGCATGGCTTCGTTTCAGAAGGCCTTTATTTAACCCGCTGGAGCCGTGTGGATATCTTTAATGATGGATGCATGCACTTTTTTTGGGCTTCAAAATCTCATCCTCTACTCACTGCCATTATAAAGCTTGGAAGAGCCAGGACATAATTTAATAAAACCCCGAACATCTGAAAGAAAGAAAGTCATGTACACCTAGGCTGGGTAAATCGTGAGGTACTCTATTTCATTAATATTATATTATCTGCAAGTACAATTTTTTTAAATATACATGCTTTTAAGATTTAAAATACACATTCCAATGAAATTAAGCACACTTCATTTTCACAAGAGCTCCTCCGACCAGATGTCTGACAGATGGGCTTCTACTCTCATGCCCCTGGGAGTGCTGCGGATTTTCCGTACTTTTTCACAAATTCCTTTCTCTGTATTCCGCCCGTGTAGGACAGGATAGGACACTTCCAGGAAGGGTTTTGGCCCGGCCGTTTCTCCATTCCTCATGCGGAGACAAGCGCCGGTGTTCCTCCTGAAACCTCTTTGGATTTACGCTGCCAGTCCTGCCATCTTTCTTGCGTTAATCACCCCGGGCTCCGCTCGCCACTCACCGGAGGTGGCGATGGATGAACCATTGGGGAAATGGAATGGAGAGTGGCCAGGCGTGACAGAGAGGAGATGAGGAGACAGTCAGGATAGGAGAGGAGAATAAAGAAGATGATAACCACCCCAACACACATATACGCACACACATTTTGCTTTAAAATATCCCACACCCCAACATTTCGAGCAGATGTGGGCCACGTGTAACTAGCGTCTTAAATCACCATCAGTGACTCGAGGTTTCATCGAGACCTTGAACAATCATTACTGTCATTTTCATGGACTTTTTAATGTTTCTGTGTTACAGTGTAATTATTAACACATTTGCTTATTAATATATATATATATTTAGGGATAGGATTATGGTTTGGTATAGGGTTAGTTGTCCTTTATTATTATTAAATCATTTTTTTTGTTAAAATTTATTTTTGTTGTTCGTAGTATTTATATTACAATTAAGAAACGCTTGTTTTTAAATTAAATAATTATTTGAAAAAATTAAATGAACACATTTATATTAATATTTATATAGTTACGTATGCAATTATTTATATTAAAATTAATTTTTTATTTTTTTTTAAAGGAATGTGTTCAACAGCATATTAGTTTTGACTGCGGTTGAAATTTTGCTATGGAAATTTGAATGCCAAAATACATATAATACATTTAATTTACTGTAAATTTACTTTTTTCATAGTATTTCTTGAAAATTCACACAAAATTTGGTGACATTTTAGTTTAGGGTCCAATTCTAACTATTAGAATTTTGGTTTATTAAAGTTTATTAGTACTTATAAAGCACATTTTAATTCCTTATATCCCATAAGCCTACCCAATACCTAAATTTAACTAGCTGTTAATAAGCAGTAATTAGTTTATTGAGGCAAACGTCATAGTTAATAGTTAGTTAACCCTTATGTGCTGTTCGGGATGTTTTCATCCACTATGGGGAATTTTTGAGTCTTAATTTGGCCGTAACTTTCTCCGTGTTTCAGCAAATGGAATGATTTTTGGTGACAAATCTTATTTTGACACATATTTTGGGAAAATGCTTTGAAAATGTTCAAAAACTCAACAGAACTCTGTGGACAAATTCACGACCCTTTCGTTATGATTTTAACTGCTTTAAAAATGTATCAGATAAATATTTTTTTCAAATTTTTTTGCTTAAATCTATTAATTAACCTCAGTCCTGATCAAAACTACTAAAAATTTTTTTTTTTTTTTAAAAAAAAGCAGGATTTTAACTCTTTAATTGCCAAATTCATAAATCACTGATTTGGGAAAAAACGTGTCAAAGATTAGAAACAACATTGTTAGTTTTTGTGCGCAATCAGATTTTAACGTTTTAAAGAGTTAAAATCCTGAATTTTTTATTTTTTTTAAATTTAGTAGTTTTGATCAGGACTGAGGTTGATTAATAGATTTAAGCAAAAAAAAATTGAAAAAGATATTTACCTGATGCATTTTTAAAGCAGTTAAAATCGTGGCTGAAAACATAACGAAAGGGTCGTGAATTTGAACAATGCACAAGGGTTAATAGTCAGGATAGGACCCTAATCTAAAGTGCACCCCCTCCCCCAACCCTCCATCCCAAAAAATGTATCAATTTACAAAGCTGTATATACAAAGTAAACTACAAAAGTTGGTGTAGCTGCTGCCAATCATCTAAAAATGGTCAAATGTCGATCAATTAATTGGCTTGGTTGACATATCAGTTCATCATTACGTTTTTCATAACTAAATGACGTCGTGAACTCATGCCTTCGCAATATTTTAAGTTGCTGAAATATGTTTTTGTCAAAACAAATGCCTCTGGCCACCAAAGCACGTATTTGTTTCATAGTCGAAGGCGACCTCGGGCAGAATCGATGTTCCAGCTCTCATTCCCTCGACGACTGTTCGCAAGTGGCTGCAGATCAACTTTTGTTAAAGAAAACACAGATGCTCATTTTTTAGAATGAGACCACTTGATATGCATTTATTTCTGGGTTTTCTTTATGAATAAATGCATCAGTAATGTATTTACCCTGATGGCTTGAATTATTTAAAGTTCTGACCCCAAGGCAAATCCATCCATTATGCGTCAACATTTTGTTAATCATTGATAGGCTCTGGAATGTGATCAGGGAATGACTAATCTTTAAATAAAACCAGCCGTTAGCAAAAGCAAGCAGAATTTTTCACGTTTGTCTGATTGGATCAGGCCAACAGAATAACAGTCGGACATTTCTCATTGAACGTTCTTTAGTTTTAGTTTGTGTTATTTTATTTGCCAGATGCTCGGTGCCTAGCGGTGCTTTGGTCCCCAGCCAAAAAAAAAAAGGCTTTTAGGCTGTGTCACAATGAGAATTTTCGAGGATGTGACGGGATGTTGACAAGCGTTCGGCGAACGGTCCAAAAAGAAAATCTAATTAACATTATACGCGGCCAAAGTTCCGGCTAGCGGATGACTGCGGGGCCTATTAGCGGAAATTAACGGAAACCGATAGCGACGGTTCTCCCGATTCCGGGCTTTTAGTGGTCACGCAGGGTTGGTCCTTGCCACAAGCATTCTTTCACACACTGTCTACACACTTTCTCATCCACTCTTCATAGGCACATTTCACAATTCTTGTCTGGAAGTGCAAATACATTGTTTTTAGCATAAACCACAATGCATGCTTTGCTGAAGAAACTTCCGAAGGGAATCATTCACTAAAAAATAACATTGGCAGCCTAAATGTTGTCTGTCATATGCTGTCAGAAGTTTTGGTGTTGGAATTTGAGGGTATCAATAGCCATGAACTTTTGTCGTGAAGGAAAAGAGGAGCTCTGGCATCTGCCTAACATCTAATTTTGCGTTTATCGGACCAAAGAAAATTGGTTGGAATGACATGAGGGCGAGTGAATGGTGAGTGGGTAGGTGATGGAAGACGTGGGTTTATTTCCCAGCAACACAAGCTTATGTTATGCATCACCTTTACCTATTGAAGCCCATTTTAACTTCAGAGTCAGAGAAAAAAGGAGTATGCGATTGTATATTTTTAGTTTGTGACTTTATATCCCACAATTATGACGTTATTTCTTATTTTAAAATTACTTTTATGAATTAAAATTGTTTGAATCTGATGTAGAAATTTGCTTCCATCTAGTTAGTCACCATGAAGTTCAAATTGACATTTTTGATTATTATTTGTTCATGTAATACAGCAGTATTTATTATAAACGACTTGAGCATGTCATGTTTTAAGAGTTTTAAGAGTTTTAATCAATCAAGAACACGAAGCTGCATCTCCTCTCTGATGATGATGATGATGATGATGATGATGATGATGATGATGCAGAGTTTGAGTCCTTTCCCTCCCTCCACACGTCACTTCCAGGAAACCATCTCGGCTATTAGCAATGGTCCGATCAGTTGTTTCATTTTCATTACGTCACAACAGTCGTGGCCTAGTGGTGAGGGAGTCGGGCTTGTAATCTGAAGGTTGTGGGTTCGATTCCCACACCGGTGGGGATTGGGAATGAACAGCACTCTCTCCTCCTTCGATACCATGACTAAAGTGCCCTTGAGCAAGACATCTAACCCCTAATTTCTCCCCTTGTAAGTCGCTTTGGATAAAAGCGTCCGCCGAATAATGAAAATGAAATGAATGGCACAATTTCCACTGTGTGAACAGTTGTTTTGAAGGTGAAGAGTGTTTTGGTTCTGTGTGTTGAAGCTTTGTATAGCTTAGCTAGCATTACGCTTGCCTTTCGTCAGATTATGTGACCTTATCACGGCGGCTGTCTTTGCTGTGCGAGTGTTGTGGTGGGAGTATTGGCTGTCATACGTGTAGGGTACGTGGCGGAGCCCTCGCGGCCTTGCTCCGAGAGGGGTATTGTATTGCGGAGGAAGTGTTTTGGGCCGTGTGGCAGATGGTGGGCAACAAAATATCATTACATTTGTGCTCACAGGCTCTGCTGGCAGCCAAATGATAATATAGAAGTCTGCAGCTCCAGCCGCAATGAGATTCTCTGACCCTATTACCTGGGAATACGGAACAGGGAAAACATACAGAGTGCAGAGAACGGAATTGTATACGGTGAGGGGGAATTTTTGTCAAGTGTGTGCGCTTGCACTTTTCCTTCATCTCGGCACATTTATTTTTCATGCGAGCGTGTTTTTAACTTTCTGCTGCTTGTTATTATTTCCTGCTGAATGGATTGTAATAAAATCCATACAGGACTCGTCTATACGTTGAGGAATCTGATCTCAATCTGGAACTATAAAAAATGTTATGATTTTGAATAAAATGCAAACAATGGAAAAAAATAGGGGTAAAAAAATCTGCACTGATTATAGGTCACTAAATACAAACACATTAAAAAATGACAAAGACCACATACAATTGTTTTGCTAGTAATAATTGGTATAATACAATATAAAATAATATATTATATTATAATATAATATGAGATAATATAATATAATATCCCGCAACCTACATACCTGTAGGACAAGTGGTTTGAAGATTCATATAATATACAAATATAGTATAATATACATAGTTCAGTCATGATGGCACAGGCTGATGGGTCCTTAATGCAAGCTGATGATAATTACAGTCGCATATGCGGTCATTATGTCACATATGCAGCCAATGAGCTTGTTGCTCACACATTTAAACGGCTGGTTAGATATAGCAGTTTGCAGCGTGCTTCAGAATTCCTCTAAAGCCCTCCACCTTCCCTAGCTCCACCTGTATAGATATGCTATGGGTTATTGATATATGCTATTTGTGCATCAGCAATTCAGCAGCAGCGTAGCGAATCTATTCCGACAAGACCCAATACATTAACATTGTCATATCCATACCATCCATTGTGCTAAAAATCTTCAGAGAGTTGCCATGATAAATATGTACACACTTTATTTTAAGGTGTCTTTGTTACTCTGTAATTAATCATTTAAGTACTATTAAGTAATTACATGTACTTACTATAGGTTTAGGATCAGGGTTTGGTTTGGTTTAGGGTTAATTGCATGTAATTATTCATCACTTGTAGTTATTACGACAGTAACTACATGTAACATGTGTAACAATGACACAGTAAAATAAAGTGTTACCAAAAAATGTTTCTTTTTTATGAAACAGTGGTTTACCGAACAAACTGTGTCTCTGTCTTTAAATTCATTCAATTATAATTAAGGAAATTATTTATAATAGGAAATTATAATTATTTGCTTAAGGAAACCAGGATGCTGCTGGAACTGAGGCGCCTGTACAGCGTCTGTTCCGTCGCCTCAAAATGCCGTTTTTTGTTTGAATTTCATGATAAAATCGACAGAATATGAAAGATGATACTTTGTTTCTTATCGAAAGTAAAAACACAGAGCTTATTGTGATTATTGGTGGTTAATCCTCGTTAAAAGTGGTTAGGCTACGGTGCATTACCGTGTGCGCCCCCTTCTGGATTGGAGTGTGGATCGCCTGTATTCATGATGAATAAATGCAGCGTTACACCCCTAATATATAAATAATAGCATACAATCATGGAGTTCTGCAGTCATATTTTTAGTATAATGAAGTTCAAGGCTGAAAATGGTCATGAGCTAACTATAAGTGAACATCGGAGGAAAAAAATAATAAATGCATGATATGACTGATATAAAAAATGCTGTTACTACGTGGAAAAAAGTAGTAGTGCCATCTAAAAGTAGATCAGAGCAGGAATAAAAAGGAAACGCTGTGATTTCATCCCAAAGACATTGGTCAGCGTGTTGAAATGAATCTTTTGTTCATTTCTCACCCCTGCTCTCATGAAAGCGGAGAAAACTCAGGCTGGTCCCCTGGGATCGAATTGTTTTCTGTGACCAGGATGAAGAGTCGGAAAAGTCACCTCATCTGTTCATGCCTGTGTTAGCTGTGGCACATGGGCTGGCCGCTGTCCATCCTGAGGTCATCAGAAACACAGGATCATCTGGACACATTGGCCTGCCATATTTCATCTTGTTGTTTTGTATCGATCACTGCGTGCAACTCTCAGTAGGGCATTAAAGGAGAGGTTGATGTGTTCGATAGTGTGTCGCTGCTGTTCTTGTGTTTTGGTTTTTTTCCCCTGTAGTGTGCTAGAGGGGTTTTGTTGTCATTTTTGGACTCTGTGTATTGATGTTACACAGTCCTTTCATTTTTACCCCAGTTCTGCTGTCACAAGATCAGCAACACATTTTCTGGGTTTAAAATTCCAAATGATACTTTTTTCTTTTCTTTTTTTTTTTAAGCCTTAAATATTTTAATAGATGCAAAGCATTAGACTAAGGTCACCCACACACTAGAGTTTACGCAGAACGCTGGGGATCCTTTCCCTGCTGGAAAATCCAGCTTAAGATCATAGCTGTATTGTGGAACTCGCTATCCGGTTTATAGCCGGTCTGAGCTGGTCATTAATTGGTCCATGCTGGTTGTTCATCATAGGCGAACGTAAGTTGGTCAAGCTGGGTTCTAGAACATATTACTTGGACCAGGCTTATATTTTCCACCAGGGTTGATTATAAGCACTTCACAAGTGTGTAGAGGAAAAATGTAAGGTGAAAGCTGACAAAACATCATCTTTGCTTCTGACATCCCTTGTGAAAAAGAAGTGCTGAATTGTATTGAATGTGCACTTGTAGTGTATCTTAAAAATATATATATTTTTAAAAAAATACTTGCAAATAATATAATATCAATTAAACAACACTGTAATGAATTGCTGTAAAAATTACAGCATTATTTTACAGCCGCTGGCTGTTTTTTTTAATAATACAGCATATTGCTGTAAACTGCAATGCATTCTGGGGTTTAACTCAAATTTACAGAATATTGCTGTAAATCGACCCTTCATAATTTTAAAAAATACAGTTATTTACTGTAATCAGAGAATACAGGGAAATTCTGTCAATTAAATTACAGTAACACTACTGTAAAATTTACAGTAACTGGCTGGCAACCCTGCTGCCAGTATTATACTGTAAAATTTACAGTAATTTTTTAACAGTGAATAGTCCATTTATTTGTACTTAAAGAAAGTCCCCTTTCAAATCTATAAAGTACCACAAAAGATTATTAAAGCATAATGAAGTACACTTATTTTGATGTATTTACTAACATATTTAAGCATATGTAAAGTAAGTTTCATTTTGTCTCAAGATACTCTTATATATATATATATCCTAATTTAACAGCCTACTCCCGGACTAATCTAAGCCCTGTCTGTTAACTAGAAATTTAATGCATCACACCAGTAATGTTTTTTTTAAGGCTCATTAAAAAAAAAAAAAAAATGCTTCTTAAATGTCATAATTTAACTAAGGCCTAATCCTGGCTGAGTCTAAGCCCTGTCTGTGAAACCAGGCCTAAATGTACTAAAAAGCTACTTCATCATTACTAATTATAATATTTATGTAATTATTGCAACCATATTTAACCACATGACAGACATTGCATTACCGTAAATGCTTGCCAACGCAGTTAGCAGTACACTTTGACCATATTTCAAAATAATTATAAAATAGACATGCCCTACTTAAGTGGGTCAAAAAGCAGTCTAAAGTTTAGCTAACTGCATTTAATATAAATTTAAACTATTTATGTAATTACTTTTAACATACAATTAAGTGTCTTATAGCATTTTATCTGTATATTATATCCGTAATAAGTACTCTTTACTTGAAAGTATGCTTAAGTGTACTTCTTTTTCACAAAGGACCACTGAGATTTTAGGAAGTCCAGAGTATTTTTGGAAATTTTAAAGGGTGGTTGATTATGATTATACTTTTTTAACTTTAGTTAGTGTGTAATGTTGCTGTCAGAGCTTAAACAACGTATGCAAACACTGTAATGAATTACTGTAAAAATTACAGCATTATTTTACAGCCGCTGGCTGTTTTTTTATTAATACAGCATATTGCTGTGAACTGCAATGCATTCTGGGGCCACATGTTGGTTTGACTCAAATTTACAGAATATTGCTGTAAATTGGCCCTTCGTAATTAAAAAAAATACAGTTATTTACTGTAATCGGAGAATACAGGGAAATTCTGTAAATTAAATTACAGGAACACTACTGTAAATTTTACAGTAACTGGCTGGCAACCCTGCTGCCAGTATTATACTGTAAAATTTACAGTAATTTTTTAACAGTGAAGTTAAATACAAAGGTTTAACTCTCCATCAGTGTCGATTCCGGTTTGAGGCTGAACACCGTTACTGACGATCCTCATTTTGTCTGCGTGAGATTCTCCAGCTTTGTTGTTGTTGGGCGACTGAAGAGTGAGCTGCTAAAGCTCCGCCCTCTTCAGCAGCAGCTCATTTGCATTTAAAGGGACACACACTAAAATGATGTGTTTTTGCTCGCACCCAATTTAGGGGCAAATTTGAGCTATAATAAATGATCTGTGAGGTATTTTGAGCTGAAACTTCAGACACGTTCTGTAGACACCAGACACTAGGAAAGGGAAATTATAGGTTCACTTTAAAAACAAAACAAAGCAAAAAACTTCCTCAGTACATGAATATCATTTATTGTCGATGTATATATGCATCATCTGATAGTGTTGCTGGTACTGCTACTTCTTCTAAGGGTCGGCATGAAGGGCATGCTGACTTATGTCTTGTAGCTGAATCCAGCCACATATGTTGTTGTGACATGAAAACCCGTCCTCCGTCACAGCATCTGAGCTGGGGTGCCCGTGTGTAAATGCATAGGCTGTGTATTTTTAGCATCTCTGAGATATGAGTCACGCTTCACTGTACACACCTGCAAAACGCAGGTACTCGCCCAAATTTCTCGAATCGCTATCACTCCAATTCAATTCCGTGTTCTATTCTGGTGTTGGATGGGTTTTTTGATAGACACGCTCTGTCGATCCTTTTCTCCACCAACATGATATGCCTTTGGATGTTGACATAATCTGTCCGGCCCCTTTCTGTAAGCCTCACTGGCATAGATGTAGTTATCAATCCAAGCAGACAAATGTCATTCCTAATCTGCTTGTCTGGGCTGGATTGAGCTCTCCGTTCAAAAACAACTGCCGCCATTTCAGCCTTATCGTCTTTATCTCTGATTTTCATTATCTCTTCCTGCCGGCCGTCGAGCGGGACGGTCAGCCACAAAGCGCTCGCGGGGCCAGCGAAGATGCTGAAAGCTGAGCAGATATGAGTCCCTAAGCCACATTGCCTGCTCATCTCAGATAGATCTCTGGAGGAAATGAGAGATGGAGTTAAATGGTGTATCACTGGGCGGATTTACCTCAGGTTGGGCATAAGACGGTCTCGATCGCAATTTGAAATGAAATGCAGCTTACTGGCTTAGTTTGGATGAGGCTACCTTATCATCTGGTCGGCTTGAGTTTGTGTTTCCTGTTGGCACAAAAAAAAAATTAAAAAAAAAATGTTCGGCCATTGGCAGCTGTAAAAAGCCCTCATTAGATCCGAGGAGTGAGGTAGAAGCGCTTAGCAACTGTGTACATGGCAAGGGAAGTGGACTTCCTGTGAGTGTGGGGCTTAAGAACCTCTATACGATGATTTTTTTTTTTTTTCTGAATAAATGGATGAGAAGGATTGAGTGAAAGGAGGAAATTGCTCAAATATGCATTATGAATCACATACTAAGAGTGGGAATAAGCAGGAACATATATTGCATTGAGAAAATGGGTCATAATATTGTGATATTCTGCAATCTTTTAATGATCTTGTTTGTCATTTCTTAAATGTACTGTAGCTTCACACAACAAGTGCTGATTTTCAAATCTAGGACCATATTTTTTTAGAATTGTGACCGTTTCCTGCAAATGACATTATTTCTCACAATGTTCACCCCCAAATAAAAATGATCCCATAATTTACTCACCCTCAAGCCATCCTAGGTGTATATGACTTTATTCTTTCAGCCAAACACAACTGGGGTAGTATTTAAAAACATTCTGGCTCTTCTGAGAAATTTTGGGGAGTTTGAAGCCCAAAAAAGCACATCATCCATCAGAAAAGTAATCCATACCGCTCCGCTTCCGGCTTCTGAAGCAAAGCAATGCATTTTTGTAAGAAAAATATCCATATTTATAATTTTAACTATAAATATGAACTATATTGTGATGAGCAGGGCGGGCGAGAGCCGTGAGGGAACGGCGCGATAATGAGCGTCAGCTGCGCGCTACACCGGTCTCGTGTCTCTCACGGAAGAGCTCCGGAAGCATAAAAGAGGAGCGACGACAGTGAAGGACGAGAGAGGACCAGGCCTGGATTTTATGTTGTGTTTTTATTATGTTTGTGTTTTTACTTTTACTTTCGTTTTATTGTTTGTTTATTTATTTGATTAAAAGTTATGTTGAACGTTCGCCGGTTCCCGCATCCTTCTTCCCGTACTTAAGAACTGTGTTACATATATATTTAACTATAATCGCTAGCATCCGGTAACGTCCGTCCGCAAGTTCACGATTAAGTTTAGTTCGGGCGTATGATGTAGGAAGCTTTGCTGAAAAGTAGACGCCTTCTGTGGTTAAAAAAAAAACCTCAAGCTCCTCTGACATTTCTCTTTAAAAATTCTAATTCCGGCTTTTTTGGGCTTCAAAATCTCAGTTACTATTCAGTCCAATTATGTTTGGTTGAAAGAAGATCATATACACCTAGGATGGCTTGAGGGTAAGTAAATTATGGGATAATTTTCATTTGTGGGTGAATTAATTCTTTAAAATCACAATATGAGACTTTTTTTGTAAACTGATATCTCACTTTTTTTCTTTTTTTTTTAAATTCCCACTTTTCTTTCCTCATAATTGTGACTGTATATCTCACAATGTCACTATTTCTGGCAGAAAGGCTTGGAGTGTGACATTTATTTTACAACTGCCTCTTTTTACTTTTTCAGAGACACAAACCGACTTCCATAGTACGCACATATAAAACATGATAAAATACAACAAAACGTTCTGTCTCAGACATCTAACCGATGCATGCATGCTTACTGAGTTGTGTAATGACCCAATTTTGGATTAAAGAATGTGTGTTGTTTTCCTATCTAGAGAAGCTAAAAAAAAAAGTTAATTTTGTTGCTGTCTTGCTGCTTGGAATTGGGTGTTTATCTCACTTTCAGATCGGTTCATCTGTTTATTTGCCTTTAAGTACTAAACTTTGAGAGACACACAATAAGACAATACAGCTCTTTGTCGGTGCGCTGAAAAGCCACTGCATCCATGCTAGATTTACGTAAGGCATTGTTGAGTGAAAAAGTGAACGGGAATACAATGATCATTTGAGTGGCAGGTTGAGCCCGAACAAAGAGGCGTGCAGAAAGACTTTCAATTGGATTAAATAGAATGGGTGGAGAACATTAGTAGTAGGTCACCTCCTTTATAACCGCACCACTGTTGTAATCTGTTTAATTAGCGTTCGTCAGACACGTGCTCGCACACGCACACTCATGCGTGTGATTCCACGAGTGCCGTGAGAGCGAGTGATCTTCTCGAGAGCAGCTTTCACAGTGATTGACAAGCCTTTAGATTTCCTCTGGCAAAAGGAAGTGATCAGAGAAATAGCTGGAAGACTTTGTGTCCTGTTGTTAAATAAACCCTGTTGCCATCTCTATACTTTACTGGAATTCTCATATGAATGTCAACACCATAGAATGGAGTTTACGCAAAATGTTGGAATCTTCTGGTTTTTCTCAGGTTTCAGCATCTAAACTTCTGTGCACATTGACTAAGCAGCCAGACATTAACATATTGAGCAAAAATCTATGAGTGCCAATCAGGAATTGCTTTGTTTGCTCAGTCACTTTTACCTTAACAACTAAAAAGATGCTTATAAAGCATAATTGGAATAAGATGTGAATGTAAGCACATTCCCTGTCAACAATTCATTGGTCATTATCTTCGTAATGGATAAAATTAGGCTACATATGTGTATATAGGGCTGGGTAGGTCACTTTAAAACTGTATTTCACTACAGATTACAAAATACATGCTTTAAAAAGTCATTTGTGACGTATTTCGATAGATTACCCAAGGTTTGCAACTTAATCTAAATACTTTGGAATACTAATAATTATGTAGCACACACAAAAAAGGTAATTGTGAGTTTTTATCTCACAATTCTGACTTTTTTTCTCAGAATTGCATGATATTTTGCATGCAATTGTTTTAAAGTTATAAAGTCAGAATTATGAGATATAAACTCACAATATTGAGAAAAGCCAGAATTATGAGATATAAACTCACAATATTGAGAAAAGCCAGAATTATGAGATATAAACTGATGATATTGAGAAAAGTCAGAATTATGAGATATAAACTCACAATATTGAGAAAAGCCAGAATTATGAGATATAAACTCACAATATTGAGAAAAGCCAGAATTATGAGATATAAACTGATGATATTGAGAAAAGTCAGAATTATGAGATATAAACTCACAATATTGAGAAAAGTCAGAATTATGAGATATAAACTGAAAATATTGAAAAGTCAGAATTATGAGATATAAACTGAAAATATTGAGAAAAGTCAGAATTATGAGATATAAACTGATGATATTGAGAAAAGTCAGAATTATGAGATATAAACTCACAATATTGAGAAAAGCCAGAATTATGAGATATAAACTCACAATATTGAGAAAAGCCAGAATTATGAGATATAAACTGATGATATTGAGAAAAGTCAGAATTATGAGATATAAACTCACAATATTGAGAAAAGCCAGAATTATGAGATATAAAATCGCAATTGCAAGAAAAAGTCAGTATTTTATCAAGTTAATTTAGTCAAATTTTTATCATGTAATTCTGACTTTCTAACTTGCAATTATGAATTTATATCTCCCAGTTCTGATTTTATAAATGCAGTTGTGAGTTTAAATCTTGGACTTTTGAAAAAAAAAGTCAGAATTGTGAGATTCAAACTTGCAATTGCCAGGAAAAAAGTTGAATTGTGAGATAAAAAGTTGCAATTACCTTTTTTACAAGTACAAGGGCTTCAAACAACTGTCGCAAAACAGTCGTGGATCATCCAGTAATGCTGTTTAAATGACATTAAAACTCAAAGTAATCACTTTGGTAATCTAAAACACTTTTCAGATGGAACTGTAATCTGATTACCACCCATTTAAAATATAACTGTAATGAAATACACTTACTGAAATTTTGTATTATAATATATATATATGCACTCCCACCGACCACTTTGTACACCTTACTAGTTTGGGGCTGGACCCCTTTTTTGCCTTCAAAAGTTAATTCACCATGGCATAGATTCAACGCGGTGCTGGAATCCTTCCTCAGAGATTTTTGTCCATATTGACATGATAGCATCTGCTGCCGCAGATTTGTCGGCTGCACATCCATAATGCGAATCTCCCATTCCACTTCATCCCAATGGTGCTCTCTTGGATTGAGATCTGTGACATGACAGATCTTGTGACATGGCGTGTTATCCTGCTGGACGTAGCCATAAGAAGATGGGTCCACTGTGGTTAAAAATGGATGGACACGGTCAGCAACAATACTCAGGAAGGTTGTGGCGTTTAAACAATGCTTAATTGGTAATAAGGGACCCAAAGTGTGCCAAGAAAATATCCCCCACACCATTACACCACCAGCAGCAGCCTTGATACAAGGATCCAAGCTTTCATGTTGTTTATGCCACATTCTGACCTCACCATCTGTATGTCGCAGCAGAAATCGAGATTCATCAGAATTCATCAGTCTTCTATTGTCCAGTTTTAGAGAGCCCATGGATTTGTAGCCTCAGTTTCCTGTTCTTAGCTGACTGCACTGTTAAAAAATTACGGTAAATTTTTACAGTATAATACTGGCAGCAGGGTTGCCAGCCAGTTACTGTAAAATTTACAGTGGTGTTACTGTAATTTAATTTACAGAATTTCCCTGTATTCTCTGATTACAGTAAATAACTGTATTTTTTTAAATTACGAAGGGTCAATTTACAGCAATATTCTGCAAATTTGAGTCAAACCAACATGTGAGCCCAGAATGCATTGCAGTTTACAGCAATATGCTGTATTATTAAAAAACAGCCAGTGGCTGTAAAATAATGCTGTAATTTTTACAGTAATTCATTACAGTGTGAAGTTGCATCTGCTGCTGTTGCCCATCTGTTTCGAGGTTTGGCAAATTGTGCGTTCAGAGATCCTCCTCTGCAGACCTCGGTTGTAACGAGCGGATATTTGAGTTACTGTTGCTTTTCTCGCAGGTCGTTCTCCTTTGACCTCTGGCGTCAACAAGACGTTTTTGCCCACAGAACTGCTGCTCACTGGATATTGTCTTATTTTAGGACCATTGAACACCATTGGTTCTTCGTGAAAATCAGCCACTTCTGAAATACTCAAACCAGCCCATCGTGGCGGCAACAATTCCCATTCTGATGTTCAGTTTAAACTGCAGCAGATCGTCTTAACCATGGACGGGTTTCCCGATAACGATGTATCTTGGCTCTTAAGAGCGCTTTCTACGTGCAAGGTTACGAACGCTCGCAGCAATTCCACGAGCGTTTCCCAAAAAAGCACTTAACATGAACGCGCGAGAACTAAGTGCTACTCAAGAGTCGCGGTCCATTCGCGAAGTGCTGAAATATAACCTTGTATGGATTCGTATGGTGAACATTTAACCTAATAATTGTCATCTGTTTTGGATTAGTTTTCGTGCACGTCAGGAAGTCATTGACAGATTTTTTTAAATTCATCCCTATTTTGAAACATTTTTCCCACGTTACCTTTTTATGATTTTTTTTTTTGTTCATTCATTTAATTTAGATGTGTATTTCTTTTTCTTCCCTTTATAATTATTTCATTTATAAATTCATGTACACGAAAAACGAGTACAATAAAGTACAATCAAAACATAATTATATCACTCACGTTGCAGTGTGTTAAATCTACAAAAGTGTAATCTGCCGGTCGTCCTGCAGGTGTCCTCATAAATCTTCTTACGATCCACTCGGGGATGTACGATTACTCCAGAGCACTCGTAGTTCTACGAAGATTTTCAAGTGCTACTTAAGCTACGATGCTTTTGGGAAACAGACCATAATATTAAGATCAGTCGTACGATCGTTTTTACGATCGACTTAGGCTTACGATGCTTTTGGGAAACGCAGCCTAAATTCATTGAGGTGCTGCCATGTGATTGGCTGATTTAACTTATTCCGAGTTCACTCTGCACAAAAAGTCTTCAGATCACTGGATTCATTACAAGATGGATCACGACCGGGATTCAAATTGCATGGGGTAGTCGTGGCCTAGTGGTGAGGGAGTTGGGCTTGTAATCTGAAGGTTGCTGGTTCGATTCCCATGCCGGCAGGAATTGAAGGTGGGGATTGTGAATAAACAAAACACGCTCTCCACCTTCGATACCATGACTAAAGTGCCCTTGAGCAAGACATCTAACCCCTAATTGCTCCCATTGTAAGTCGCTTTGGATAAAAGCGTCTGCTAAATAATGAAAAAATGAAATGAAATGCTTGACTTTACAATAGCAAGAATCGTTTGTGTGGTCCGTAAACTATGTTTCACAACCAAACGCATGCCAGAAGTGATAAGGAAACGACGCAAGGTCACGAGCGAGACCGGAATTGTTATTAAAAATGTTATCCCGCAAGACGCTAACTTGCAGCGAAGAGGAGAAAAAGAAAAAAAGATCCTGAAGGAGGAAACGGTTTGGACGTGGGTTTATAGCTCCTCCCTGAACTTCCCGTTGCCCTGCATCTTGGCTGTAGGTCATCACCGATGTCATTTTCAGTCAGAACGTATTTCACACAGCAGGATTTTGTTCAGATATTTAGCATGTGTCAGCGATGCATCGTCGATTCTCTCATCGGTTTGCCTCTGCTTTCGGCCATTTGTCGGTAATATCCCAAAATCTGTCGGCGAGTGAAAATCGTCCCTCAAATTGTGCAGTTTGAACTCGGCGTTATAAATCCATGATGGCTTGAACAACACAATTTCCCTCTAAATCTCAGAACCGTTAGCACAGCTAGCATAGTTAGTTTGAAACAAAAACTATGAAAGTGCACTTTAAATGTCCTGAAAATGATGCTTAGAGCACTTAATCTGGTTTGTTGGTCATAGAAATGACATCTTGTTAAGCAGAATGAAGGCGGTTTGTCATTGGGTCTGAACTAGCATCTGCGTGTTGGTGGAATCTCAGCTATTCCAGCTCTGTGTCGGTTTCTGCCTGAGAGCGTAACTTTGGCTTCCTGACAGGGTCAGCCTGGCCCTCTTTACTAAACGGCTTCTTAAATCTAGTTCACTGTTCCCTTCTGTATCCTGATAGTCTTTCGCTGGCTTCCATGAAGTATTGATTCCAAAATAACTTCAAAGCTACTTTAGAAGTGGATGGAGCGAGGCAGGAGATGAAGAGTGTGAGTCAACGGAGCCGATAAGAGTGTGTGTGTTGAGGGGCGTTTGCTGTTAAGGACTGGCAGGAGAATAGACATTCCAGAGAAAACACATTTGCTAGATGCTAGCTTTTGATACTCTCTAGTTCTTTTAGCCTCCATGTTTTCTACTTGTTTACAGATTGCTCAAAGCTTTGAGGTCTTTCTGAATGTCGCAAGACCACTCTGGGACGTCTACGTTTTTAAGTCTACCTGCATGAAAATATCAGATTTTGTGTGTTTGTTTGGACAATTTACTCACATTTGCTGACATTTAGTTTGTTTTCAGAGCTACTAATTATTATTCCATGTTTCTCATTAATCACTCCGACGTGAAACAGAATTCGCAAGCAATTTTTTATGAAGGCAAGGACATGACATGCAGGAGAAAAATAGTAGGCTCAATCATGCACACGATTTACTAATTCGTTTCCTCGATTGACTCAATCGTGCACACGAATTACTATTTAATTCCATCTATTTATAAATCACGCACTTGATGTATAAATCGAGGGAACAAAATAGAAAATCATGTGCACGTTTTAGTAAATCGATGGAACGAAATAGTAAATCGTGTGACGTTTTAGTAAATCTTGGGAACGAAATAGTAAATCAAGGGAACAAAATAATAAATCATGCGCACGTTTTAGTAAATCGAGGGAACGAAATAGTAAATCGTGTGCATGTTTTAGTAAATCGAGGGAATGAAATAGTAAATCGTGTGCATGTTTTAGTAAATCGAGGGAACGAAATAGTAAATCGTGTGCACGTTTTAGTAAATCAAGGGAACTAAATAGTAAATCGTGTGCATGTTTTAGTAAATCAAGGGAACTAAATAGTAAATCGTGTGCACGTTTTAGTAAATCGAGGGAACTAAATAGTAAATTGTGTGCATGTTTTAGTAAATCGAGGGAACTAAATAGTAAATCGTGTGCATGTTTTAGTAAATCGAGGGAACGAAATAGTAAATCGTGTGCATGTTTTAGTAAATCGAGGGAACGAAATAGTAAATCGTGTGCACGTTTTAGTAAATCGAGGGAACTAAATAGTAAATTGTGTGCATGTTTTAGTAAATCGAGGGAACTAAATAGTAAATCGTGTGCATGTTTTAGTAAATCGAGGGAACGAAATAGTAAATCGTGTGCATGTTTTAGTAAATCGAGGGAACGAAATAGTAAATCATGTGACGTTTTAGTAAATCTTGGGAACGAAATAGTAAATCAAGGGAACAAAATAATAAATCATGCGCACGTTTTAGTAAATCGAGGGAACGAAATAGTAAATCGTGTGCATGTTTTAGTAAATCGAGGGAACGAAATAGTAAATCGTGTGCATGTTTTAGTAAATCAAGGGAACTAAATAGTAAATCGTGTGCATGTTTTAGTAAATCAAGGGAACTAAATAGTAAATCGTGTGCATGTTTTAGTAAATCGAGGGAACGAAATAGTAAATCGTGTGCACGTTTTAGTAAATCGAGGGAACTAAATAGTAAATTGTGTGCATGTTTTAGTAAATCGAGGGAACTAAATAGTAAATCGTGTGCATGTTTTAGTAAATCGAGGGAACGAAATAGTAAATCGTGTGCACGTTTTAGTAAATCGAGGGAACTAAATAGTAAATTGTGTGCATGTTTTAGTAAATCGAGGGAACTAAATAGTAAATTGTGTGCATGTTTTAGTAAATCGAGGGAACTAAATAGTATATCGTGTGCATGTTTTAGTAAATCGAGGGAACGAAATAGTAAATCGTGTGCACGTTTTAGTAAATCGAGGGAACTAAATAGTAAATTGTGTGCACGTTTTAGTAAATCGAGGGAACTAAATAGTAAATTGTGTGCATGTTTTAGTAAATCGAGGGAACTAAATAGTATATCGTGTGCATGTTTTAGTAAATCGAGGGAACGAAATAGTAAATCGTGTGCACGTTTTAGTAAATCGAGGGAACTAAATAGTAAATTGTGTGCATGTTTTAGTAAATCGAGGGAACTAAATAGTAAATCGTGTGCATGTTTTAGTAAATCGAGGGAACTAAATAGTAAATTGTGTGCATGTTTTAGTAAATCGAGGGAACGAAATAGTAAATCGTGTGCATGTTTTAGTAAATCGAGGGAACGAAATAGTAAATCGTGTGCACGTTTTAGTAAATCGAGGGAACTATATAGTAAATCGTGTGCATGTTTTAGTAAATCGAGGGAACGAAATAGTAAATCGTGTGCATGTTTTAGTAAATCGAGGGAACTAAATAGTAAATCGTGTGCATGTTTTAGTAAATCGAGGGAACGAAATAGTAAATCGTGTGCATGTTTTAGTAAATCGAGGGAACGAAATAGTAAATCGTGTGCACGTTTTAGTAAATCAAGGGAACTAAATAGTAAATTGTGTGCATGTTTTAGTAAATCGAGGGAACGAAATAGTAAATCGTGTGCACGTTTTAGTAAATCAAGGGAACTAAATAGTAAATTGTGTGCATGTTTTAGTAAATCGAGGGAACGAAATAGTAAATCGTGTGCACGTTTTAGTAAATCAAGGGAACTAAATAGTAAATTGTGTGCATGTTTTAGTAAATCAAGGGAACTAAATAGTAAATCGTGTGCATGTTTTAGTAAATCGAGGGAACTAAATAGTAAATCGTGTGCATGTTTTAGTAAATCGAGGGAACTAAATAGTAAATCGTGTGCATGTTTTAGTAAATCGAGGGAACTAAATAGTAAATCGTGTGCATCTTTTAGTAAATCGAGGGAACTAAATAGTAAATCGTGTGCATGTTTTAGTAAATCGAGGGAACGAAATAGTAAATCGTGTGCATGTTTTAGTAAATCAAGGGAACTAAATAGTAAATCGTGTGCATGTTTTAGTAAATCGAGGGAACTAAATAGTAAATCGTGTGCATGTTTTAGTAAATCGAGGGAACGAAATAGTAAATCGTGTGCATGTTTTAGTAAATCGAGGGAACTAAATAGTAAATCGTGTGCATGTTTTAGTAAATCGAGGGAACTAAATAGTAAATCGTGTGCATGTTTTAGTAAATCGAGGGAACGAAATAGTAAATCGTGTGCACGTTTTAGTAAATCGAGGGAACGAAATAGTAAATCGTGTGCATGTTTTAGTAAATCAAGGGAACTAAATAGTAAATCGTGTGCATGTTTTAGTAAATCAAGGGAACGAAATAGTAAATCGTGTGCACGTTTTAGTAAATCGAGGGAACTAAATAGTAAATTGTGTGCATGTTTTAGTAAATCGAGGGAACTAAATAGTAAATCGTGTGCATGTTTTAGTAAATCGAGGGAACTAAATAGTAAATTGTGTGCATGTTTTAGTAAATCGAGGGAACGAAATAGTAAATCGTGTGCATGTTTTAGTAAATCGAGGGAACGAAATAGTAAATCGTGTGCACGTTTTAGTAAATCGAGGGAACTATATAGTAAATCGTGTGCATGTTTTAGTAAATCGAGGGAACGAAATAGTAAATCGTGTGCATGTTTTAGTAAATCGAGGGAACTAAATAGTAAATCGTGTGCATGTTTTAGTAAATCGAGGGAACGAAATAGTAAATCGTGTGCATGTTTTAGTAAATCGAGGGAACGAAATAGTAAATCGTGTGCACGTTTTAGTAAATCAAGGGAACTAAATAGTAAATTGTGTGCATGTTTTAGTAAATCAAGGGAACTAAATAGTAAATCGTGTGCACGTTTTAGTAAATCAAGGGAACGAAATAGTAAATCGTGTGCATGTTTTAGTAAATCGAGGGAACTAAATAGTAAATCGTGTGCATGTTTTAGTAAATCGAGGGAACTAAATAGTAAATCGTGTGCATGTTTTAGTAAATCGAGGGAACTAAATAGTAAATCGTGTGCATCTTTTAGTAAATCGAGGGAACTAAATAGTAAATCGTGTGCATGTTTTAGTAAATCGAGGGAACGAAATAGTAAATCGTGTGCATGTTTTAGTAAATCAAGGGAACTAAATAGTAAATCGTGTGCATGTTTTAGTAAATCGAGGGAACTAAATAGTAAATCGTGTGCATGTTTTAGTAAATCGAGGGAACGAAATAGTAAATCGTGTGCATGTTTTAGTAAATCGAGGGAACTAAATAGTAAATCGTGTGCATGTTTTAGTAAATCGAGGGAACTAAATAGTAAATCGTGTGCATGTTTTAGTAAATCGAGGGAACTAAATAGTAAATCGTGTGCATGTTTTAGTAAATCGAGGGAACGAAATAGTAAATCGTGTGCACGTTTTAGTAAATCGAGGGAACGAAATAGTAAATCGTGTGCATGTTTTAGTAAATCAAGGGAACTAAATAGTAAATCGTGTGCATGTTTTAGTAAATCAAGGGAACGAAATAGTAAATCGTGTGCACGTTTTAGTAAATCGAGGGAACTAAATAGTAAATCGTGTGCATCTTTTAGTAAATCGAGGGAACTAAATAGTAAATCGTGTGCATCTTTTAGTAAATCGAGGGAACGAAATAGTAAATCGTGCGCGTGATTTAGTAAATCGAAGGAACGTATAACAGGATATTGATCCAGAAAAAAAAAGAAAAAGTCAATCGGGCCTTCAACGGAAATCAAAATCGACCTTGTTCTAAAAGGTATAGTCACCCAAAAATAAAATGTAATTATTAACTCACCCTCACTTTGCTCTAAACCAGTATGTCTTTCTTCTTTTCGTGGATACAATTGACTTTCATCTATAGAATGAAAGTCAATTGAGATCCAATCAAATTTTTTTTTTTTTTTTTAATTCCACAGAAGAAAGAAATGCATACAGGTTTGAAAAGACATGAGGTTAAGTCAATTATGGCATACTTTTCTTTTTTGGGTGAGCTATTCCTTTAAGAAAGTAACCAGCCCATTTTGATTTCATGTTGACTTTAAGGGCCATCATAATCTTAGAAGTGACAAATGTGTGGAACTGTCCTGAGGAAGTGACCTCATGCTGACAGAAGCAAAGGCCACAGAACAGAAGGGCAGTCAGTAAACACAGATGGACCGACTTCACACACTCCGAACAAGGAAACGGATATTTACATACTTAAGCCAGCTGACACAATTTTAGCTACCAGTAAAATATGAAATCCTGTTGGGATAATATGAATACTAAACTTCTTAAGTAAACCTTTTCACATTCTGTTCCAATTCAACAACAAAAAAAAACACAGAGAGACTTCTACCAGAGAGAAAATCAGAGAGAAAATATTGTTTTACCAATTAGTCATTCCACAGTAGCATGTCTAAACGGCCTCAAAATGCCATGGCCTGGAGTTTTTGCCTTCACTGCTGCTAGAACTCTTAGATAGAGCGATCTCTGGGTTACGGAGATGGTGAGAGAGGGAAAAGACATAAAAGATGAGAATGAGGGAGGCTGAATTACTGTGACTCATTGTGACATTAATATTGAGTGGGTCAAAATGAGCTGGAATATTTTCTGACTCAGTGTTGCACTGGCATTGTTTGAAAACAACCTAAATGTTAAACTATAAAATGAGGTTAAACTAACCTATAATCAACTCGCTGTTTTGTTCTTTTGTTAATAACCCAGCCCCACAATTCAAAGCATAATCACTAGTTTTCATCTGTGAAAAAAAACCCAGCCGTTAAAGTGTTTTCAGCTCAGCACCAGTAATGTTTTAAAAAGAAAAGGTTCTACTGAGGGTCTCATTATTTCCCGTTTATGCTCAGCAGTAATTTGAACAAGCGGGGGATTTATGTCTTGTCAAAAGCCTCAATGTACGAGCAAGTCCTATTGGATTTTAACTTGCATAGACTGTAAAAAAAAAGATGGACGACACGTCTCTGCTTCCTTTCACTGTAGAAAAATTAAGCCAAAATATCACAGTAACATCGTTACCGATTATGTCCCGAGTTTGCGCTGTAGTGATCACGAGAGCCGGGGTATCAAGGTCCCGCCACACAGCGGCCATTCATGATGCCACACCCCGGTTTCATAGCATTTTACATAGAGAGGGAGGGGTTTATGACCTATACTGCAGCCCGCCACCAGGGGGCGATCAAAAATACGTTGGCTTCAACTATGTTTGGTCATGTGTTCGTTATACAGCAACCACATACTGTACAACTTGCTGAAAATCCTTCAAAATGCATTATCTGTAATATGGCCACCACTCAGAGCACCCTAGCAACCACATACTAACAGCTGAAACCGCATCAAAACACCTTAACAACCACATACAAACACGCCTAGCAGCTGCTAACACCGACTCCCCAGAACATCCTAGCAACCACATACTAACCTTCAAAACACCTCAACAACCCGGAACACCGTAGCAAACTGCACACTGTGCACACTTGCTGAAACCCCCTTAGAACACCTTAGCAACCCCTAAGCAACCGCCCAACGACATATTAATGTGCTGAAAACACTTCAAAACAGCATACAAACATGATGAAAACATCTGAACACCTTAGCAGCCACACAGCAGACAAACAAATCACTCTAGCAACCACATACTGTACAAACATGCTGAAAAACCCTCAGAATACCTTAGCAACCTCATAGCAACCTTCCAGAATGTCCTAGCAACAACATTAAAGCATGCTTAAACCCCTCAGAAAACCTTTCCATGGCAACTGCATAGCAATCATCTAGAACACCCTAGCAACCACATACTAATATGCTGAAAACCCCTCAAAACACCTTAACAACCACATACTAACAGGACGAAAACACAACCGAACAGCTTAGCAACCCCTAAGCAACCAAACACCCTAGAAACCACATACTGTAAAGTTACTGAAAATCCTTGAAAACAACAACCACTCGGAACACCTTAGCAACCACATACTAATGTGCTCATAACCCTTCAAAACACTTTAGCAACTGCATAGCAACCACCCAGAACACCCTAGCAACCACATAATGTACAATCATGCTTAAAAATCCTCAGAACACCATGGCAAACATCCAGAACATCCTAGCAACAATATAGAAGCATGGTAAAACCCCAGAACAACTTAGCAATTGCATAGCAACACCTTGGCAACCACCCACAACCAACTCACATGTTATTTTATAATATTTTTTATTTTCAATTTAAAAAAATTCTGTTTCATGGCAAGATCTTTTTTTCTGTTTAATAAAAAATAATAATAATTGAATATTATTTCTCATACTAATTTAACTAGTAATGTTCTAAATTATCATGCAATAGTTACAGCTGTCAGATATAAAGGCTGTCATGTTGGTTTCTTTGTGTTCGGCTTGTTGTAGCTTGTGCAGACATTTGCATTGCACACCCTGCAGTTAAGCTTTGTCTAACAAAATCCAAACGGCATGATGCTTCTGTCCCTGTGGTTTTTCAAACAAACCAATAGGACGTTATGGAAATGTTTGGTAAAGGTATTTAAATTTGAATGAAACAATATACCTCAAAAAAAAAAAAAAAAAAAAAAAAAAAAAATCAGGGGGGCTTTAACAATAGTGAATATCTTATTCCCACCATTGTCTTTTGAGTCTGTTCATGCTTCGCTAAATTTTAATGCTAATGTGCATGTGGTTTTCTCACCGAGCGCGTTGGCTGATGTTTCTACAGCCATGAGCTCTTTGATTGGATTGCTCTTAAGGGAGTCTGTTGGAATAATGTGAAGAGAAAAGCGGAGACAGAGGAGTTGGTGTTCAAGGGGGTTTAGGAAACGGCATCTAGTTGCGGTCAAATCTGGGTGATGTTGGGGGATATGCTGGTGTCGTGGAGACCGAGGTTAGGAGGTCAGCAGTGATTGAGGTCAGTGAGTCAGCTGACCTCGGCCTTCACATCTGTGGAATCTGGTGAAAGTTGCTAATGGAGGCTTAAAACCAGAAAATGTGAGTAGAATTTCTGAGTGATCGCAGCACATCAGCCAGTGGTGTCCCTTCACGGTCATTTGCCAAGTAAAACATGTTCCTGAACGTATTTTGTTACGGCAAGCCGTTTTGACTTTCATTCATTTTCAGGATATGAACTTGTGATATCAACAATTACATTTTCACTAGTTACAATGTTAAGTTTTGATATCAGGAATTAGATTTCCACTAGTAACAACGTTAATTCTTGATATCAACAATTCAATTTCCACTAGTATGATTGTTGATATCAAGAATTGAATTTTTACTAGTGAAATCTGGCCATAGGCTGCCATTCAAATTCAATTGTTGATATCAAGAATTCAGTTGAAATTCCAGTTTCACATATCAGGAATACAATTCTTACCAGTAAAAATGCAAATTTCTGATATCAACAATTACATTTTCACTAGTATAAACTATAATTGTTGATGTCAAGAATTGTGTTTTCACTAGTGAAATCTCGCCATAAGGCTGCCATTCAAATTCAATTGTTGATATCAAGAATTCATTTCTTAGTAGTTGAAATTCCAGTTTCACATATCAGGAATACAATTCTTACTAGTAAAAATGCAAATTTCTGATATCAACAATTACATTTTCACTAGTTACAATGTTAAGTTTTGATATCAGGAATTAGATTTCCACTAGTAACAACGTTAATTCTTGATATCAACAATTCAATTTCCACTAGTATAAACTATAATTGTTGATATCAAGAATTGTATTTTTACTAGTGAAATCTCGCCATAGGCTGCCATTCAAATTCAATTGTTGATATCAAGAATTCAGTTGAAATTCCAGTTTCACATATCAGGAATACAATTCTTACCAGTAAAAATGCAAATTTCTGATATCAACAATTACATTTTCACTAGTATAAACTATAATTGTTGATGTCAAGAATTGTGTTTTCACTAGTGAAATCTCGCCATAAGGCTGCCATTCAAATTCAATTGTTGATATCAAGAATTCATTTCTTAGTAGTTGAAATTCCAGTTTCACATATCAGGAATACAATTCTTACTAGTAAAAATGCAAATTTCTGATATCAACAATTACATTTTCACTAGTTACAATGTTAAGTTTTGATATCAGGAATTAGATTTCCACTAGTAACAACGTTAATTCTTGATATCAACAATTCAATTTCCACTAGTATAAACTATAATTGTTGATATCAAGAATTGTATTTTTACTAGTGAAATCTGGCCATAGGCTGCCATTCAAATTCAATTGTTGATATCAAGAATTCAGTTGAAATTCCAGTTTCACATATCAGGAATACAATTCTTACCAGTAAAAATGCAAATTTCTGATATCAACAATTACATTTTCACTAGTATAAACTATAATTGTTGATGTCAAGAATTGTATTTTTACTAGTGAAATCTCGCCATTCAAATTCAATTGTTGATATCAAGAATTCATTTCTTAGTAGTTGAAATTCCAGTTTCACATATCAGGAATACAATTCTTACTAGTAAAAATGCAAATTTCTGATATCAACAATTACATTTTCACTAGTTACAATGTTAAGTTTTGATATCAGGAATTAGATTTCCACTAGTAACAACGTTAATTCTTGATATCAACAATTCAATTTCCACTAGTATAAACTATAATTGTTGATATCAAGAATTGTATTTTTACTAGTGAAATCTCACCATAGGCTGCCATTCAAATTCAACTGTTGATATCAAGAATTCAGTTGAAATTCCAGTTTCACATATCAGGAATACAATTCTTACTAGTAAAAATGCAAATTTCTGATATCAACAATTACATTGTTACTAGTGCAAATGTCTATTCTTGATATCAACAATTGAATTGCTACTAGTAAAAATGTTCATTTCTGATATCTGAAAATGAGTTCCTGATATCAATATAATTTCTGATATCTAAAACGGCTTTCTTACTTGAAACAATCACATTCATGATATCAGAAATGAACATTTTTACTAGTAGCAATTCAATTGTTGATATCAAGAATAGACATTTTCACTAGTGACAATGTAATTCTTGATAACAAAGATGATTTTTACTAGTAAGAAATGAATTCTTGATATCAACAGTTGAATTTGAATGGCAGCCTATGGCGAGATTTCACTAGTAAAAATACAATTCTTGATATCAACAATTATAGTTTTTACTAGTGGAAATTGAATTCCTAATATCATGAATTAACATTTTAACTAGTGAAAATGTAATTGTTGATATCACAAGTTCATATCCTGAGAATGAATAAAAGTCAAAACGGCTTGCCATAATTTTATTGATCCCGGAACAACATTGCTGTCGAAAATTTTTGTCCCTTAACTTATCCCTAAAATTAGAGGGAAATGATAGGTGAATAACACTTAACATTGGTTTTAAGCCTAAACTGAATATAAACTGTAAACTTGTCCCTCAAATCTGACTGTTTGACTGGAATATTGTTCCAGGGTCAACAAAGATGTTGACCAGGAACATGCTGTACTTCGTATAATCACGTTCAACTTTGAGTCACTGGTCTGCTTACCTGTGTGTTTACAAGCTATAAATGGTACAAAATACATCCTGAGCAATTATGGTGTATTAATGGGAAATCAGATTATTAGCAGGCAACCGAAGTAATGAGTGCTGAGCAAAATGCATTGTCACAGTCATCACAGTATATAGGTTAGCTACTCTTCTTTTGGGCTGTGCACAAGAATCAACATTTTGCCAAAAATGTAACACTTGCATATGAGTTGCAATTCAGAGCGTGAATGCGTTTATACCGCCTCTGCACTGCAGTGAAATCATTTAAATGTGTGACGTGTACACTGTGAGTGAAAGCTCAAGGTAAAATAAATCTGCAAAGCATCTAATGTGGATCCAGTTTGCTTGTGCAGCTGATTTCTTTTCTATTGATGGACAATTGTGGTGCATTTTATAACAGATATTTTAGTATAATGACCAATAAACTGTTTCGTGCTCACATACACAAAGGGTTTGGGAATTAACAATTGTAATCAGTAAGAATGCATTAAATTGGTCAATGCATAAATAATAAAAACAGCACATCTGTTTTCAGCATTGTTAAAGATAATACTAAATGTTTCCTGAGCACCAAATCAACTTATTAAAATGATTCTGAAAAATTATGTGACACTATCAAAGAGTTTAGATATAGACTGCTGAAAATGCAGCTTTGCCATCACAGGTATAAATTACATTCAAAATGTATTGAAATAGAAAACAAAAAATAAATGAATAAATTAATTAATTAACAACCCTTTCTGCAAGTTACATTGGTACGTCAGTAGGTGGCGACAGGTGACTGAGTCATTAGCTGTGTCTGAAACCGCTCACTCGCTCACTAATCCCTTTATAGTGAACGGCATTTGAGTGCACTATATTTGCAGGGAGTGAACGAAATGAAGCGAGTGAATTCAACGCTGATGTATATATTCACTGAGCATCGGCGCAGAAACGGCTCGACACGTCATACAACTACTTTTAGCCTACATGTTACTTACGTTATAAAATAACTTTAATAACAATAAGAATTACAATGATTTTATTTTTATTTTGATCATACATACCTCCTTGCAAACCTCATAGTTTCATTGATTGCATTGGCTTGTCATATTAATATGTGTTCTTAATTAGTAAATACTATAAAAACTGCAAACAAACATAAACACACATTAACAAGTGTATATTACCTCATGCATTTATTAGGGCCCAAGCCCTGAAAGGGCGAAGGCCCTATTGTTTTCCTTAGGATTATTATTATTATTATTATTCTTTATTATTTTTTTTTTTTTTTAGGTTTTTGGCACTTTTGGGGCCCTTAACATGCACGAAAACTCTTGAAACTTTGCACACGCATTGGAACCCGCGGCGATTACGATTTCACAGAGGCTGGGACCCGGGCGTGGCAGGGGGGCTCGACAGCGCCCCCTTGAATGGAGTCCGAAATCTTGGTCCATATATCAAACACGCTTGCACATGTTAGTATGAAACTCGGTACACATATAGACCTTATTGGGCCTGACAATTTTCGTGCTCTAAGTTGTACGCTGCCTCAACAGGAAGTGAGCTATTATGGGTTGTTTGAAAAACGCATGCTCTGGAAGTTGATATACTCCTCCTAGGCGCTTAGTCCTTAAACCACCGAGGTGGTGGTACCACCGGCTTGGGCCCGCACATCGCTGCTGGCAGCTATATTTTTAATAAAGTTCAGTCGTTGAGCACCCGGCTCAGGCGAACTTTATGATTACTTTAGAATGAATACGCAATAGATGATTAACGAATATTTTTTTAAATCATCTCTTAAAGTTTAATGAGTTAACAACAAAGCCACAAATTATTAAAACACCTTGCTGTTAGTAACATTAAATTCAGTTAATGCCTAAATAATATATTTTAATAATAATAATAATACATATATATATATATATATATATATATATATATATATATATATATATACCTTTAAAATTAATCTAATCCTATATTTTAGCAGATTTTATTCAAGTAATGATTAATAAAAAAAAAATAAAAAACGTAAAACAATAGAACTAACATTAAAAAACTGTTAAAGCAGAAAGAAGAAAGCTGTAAAGTAATATCTGGATTACGCTCGCTCGCAATCCCGCTCTTTCACACGCGCTCTCAGTCCTCTCCGCATTGGATTTCGGGAAATAGTGAGAATTGAAAAGAGAGAATTGTGGGTATAAACTAGTGGACGAATGTATGGAATGAAGTCGTTCACTCAGAATTCGGACACCCCTACAAAATGACCGACACCAGATATAATGGACTATATAGTGGATAGGGAGCGGTTTCAGACACAGCTATTGATTCGTTTATCCGACGAAAATAGGATGCCGTTTTCCTTCTGCTTGCTATATTTTGCTGGCGGAGAAAGAACAAGGTTTAACACCTTCTTTAGTGAAATACAATTGAACTGTTTTTCTTAACAACACAAATTGGGCTACTTTTAAGTCCCCCCCCCCCCCCACGCATCCCTAAAACACCCCCAGACGTACAAATTTGGCTGAATTGAGCCGTTTTTGGGCTACTTTTGTTACAGACCTGGCAACCATTCGTCACGAGACACCATCACTCCCAGCTCTTCTTGCTTTATATTTGATAAGTAAGTAATGTTAGATGTGTAATAAGCACCACAATATACAGTTAGCTGGTCAGTATCACAAATTAAAACCTTTCAAGACCTTCTGGACGAGTGACCGTCTGACTGTACATGTATTCACATTGATAGTCGGTAGTCGTGGCCTAGTGCTGAGGGAGTCGGGCTTGTAACCTGAAGGTTGCTGGTTCGATTCCCATGCCAGCAGGAATTGAAGGTGGGGATTGTGAATGAACAGCACTCTCTCCACCTTCGATACCATGACTAAAGTGACCTTGAGCAAGACATCTAACCCCTAATTGCTCCCCTTGTAAGTCGCTTTGGATAAAAGCGTCTGCTAAATGAATGAAAAAATGATATAACTGAATATCATCTTCTATGGCATTCCACCACCAATCTCATCAAGCTTTGGAGGTAGAAAGTTGGCAATCATACAGTATATACAACAAAAAACAAATGGTTTATAAATGCCTCCAGTTCAGCTAGTCTTGGGAGTTCTTTTGTTTGTTGGTCAGACTATGGAAAGTGATTTATAAGGTACTTTATTTGAGGCTAATGTAATGTCTGACAGGGCGGCAGGTGAACTTTCTCCCCGGAGCACTTTTAATTTGTGCTACCTGATGCGGATCCCTGAGGGACACAGGTTCCAGGATAATCTCTGAGGATTCAGAGCCTACCGAGGGACCGAGTGTAAGTGTGTGTGTGTGTAGTGTACTGCTACAGTATTTGTCACTGGACTGCAGAGGGATTTGGGAGTTGATTTAACAGATGAGGGTCCCTAAGGGGGGTTTAGCTTTCTGGTCATCTCAGTGCTGTTTAACCTGAACTAAATGGAAACTGATGCTATGTGAATGTGTGATAGTGTCAACTGTATATCAACAAGGTTCACTTTTTTTTTTCGGCATGTGAAATTAATATAAATACACACGACCAATAATGTGCGTGTGTGTGATATACAGGGTTGGGGAGTAACGAAATGCAAGTAACTTAGTTACGTATTTAAAACACAAAATTTGAGTCACTGTATTTACATTTTAAATGGGTGGTAATCAGATTACAGTTCCATCTGAAAAGTGTTTTAGATTACCAAAGTGATTACTTTGAGTTTTAATGTCATTTAAACAGCGATTGGTGATTCTCTGACTCTGACCGTCTGAAAAAGCTGAGTTAAGTTTCATAATGTTTTGTGAGTCATTTTATAATTCACTCGTCACTGCAACTTTTTCTCACGATTTGTTTTTTCCCTCACAATTGTGAGTTTGCATTTCACAATTCTGACTTCTTTTTCTCAGAATTGCCAGATTTAAACTCACAATTGCAAGTTATAAAGTCAGAATTGGGAGAAATAAACTTGAAATACAATTTTTTTTTCTTGCATTTGTGAATTTAGAATGTGAGTTTATATCTCATAATTCTGACTTTTCTCAATATTGGGAGTTTATGTCTCATAATTCTGACTTTATAACTCACAATTGCAACTTTATATCACACAATTCTGAGTTAAAAAGTCAGAATTGTGAGATAAAAACTCGCAATGACCTTTTTTGTGTTTGTTCCACACTTATTAGTATTCCAAAGTATTCTAAAGTATTTAGATGAAGTGACTAAACTTGAGTAATGTAACGAAATACGTTACAAATGACTTTCTAAAGCATGTATTTTGTAATCTGTAGAGAAATACATTGTAAAAGTAACCCACCCAGCCTATTTGGTGATATATGATTAGTTAACATTGAACCACATGAATTTGAATGATTCTTTAATCAGACTGAATTGGTTTCAGATGTTTTTAAAATTAATTTCTCATTGATTTTTGATCTTTGTTTTGCAGTATGTGAGCTTCATTTTGCACTGTGGGTTATTGCTTCTTTTCACTGAAGTTTTCCTCATTTTTTTTCTTTCTTCCTTACCCGATTTTGATATACTTTTCTGTCTTTAACTTCCTGCTGTGTTCTGATCCTCTCCGATGAGATAATGTGACATTTGAACAGAGGTTTGACTATTAATTTTGACTGGCTGAACTGATTCTGCCTTTTCTTCACATGATCGAGGTGTGTGCGTCAATGTTAATTACACCTCGCCTGCCTTATTTCACCGCTCTGGAGAAAAGTGCAGTGGTTGTTCCTCTGCTTTGAGAAGAAGGTTGTTTGAAGGGGCTTTGAAGCGGCTGTTCTCAGGTCATCGGTTCAGAGCAAAGGCCAGCGGCAGATTGTATTTAGCATATCGACATCCGCAGGCAAACGATACGCTCTCATCGGCTTTTTACGAGAGTCTTCAGCATCAGTGACCTCGCTATTGAACACATTTACTTATTGAAAATCCAGCTAAAGTACAAAATTAAAAATCATATTGCAATTTATTAAATGGTTGGATCAGGTGTAAATTTTATATTAGTATTTATTACAATTTTTTATATTGAGAATACATGATTTATATATTTATTCTGACTTAAATTAGTTTTTCATTACAATTTTTAGATATTTCTGATTATTACAAAATTGATTGTAAAAATATAATAAAAATACAAAATATATATATATATATATATATATATATATATATATATATATATATATATATATATATATATATATATATATATATATATATTTTTTTTTTTTTTTTTTTTTATTATTAACACCAGCATAGTGATGAAGTATTTTGTATAAGAAGGATAACAAAAATTGTGTGTGCTATTATAAGGGCTCATGTCAGCAATTTATTTATTTTTTTTCCTGGTCTCAACGGTCTAGACCAAACCGTCATAAGTTCTTCCCCTGCGGTGGAGTGAGAGGATATTTCATTTTAACCCATCAAATCTCATATCAGCCTTCGCCAGAATCGACGGTCAGACACTGTAAGGTTATTCGGCTGTCACTCAACGGCTCTACCAAATCTGAACTTCCCGAAGCCCAATTGCATTTAATTCCAACCTTACATCCCATATTCCCAGGTGTCCTCATAGATGTATGATGTGAATCCAGCCTGCATGGTGTGTGTGTGTGTGTGTGTTCATTGTGGGCGTAGGTCTGTCCCGCAGAGATCCCACACATTACCCGTACGCGCACAAGCTGATTGGCTGAGGGAAAATGAGATCCCTTTCCCAGAAGCACCCTCATTTCAAGGGGAAGTGAGCAAAGATTGTATCACTTAGCAAATAGGTACCACTATAGATTTTTTCGTCCTTTCCTTCCTTCTCTCCATCCACCCTACCTTTTCTCCCTAAATTCCTGGAGCTGGGGAACGAGCACAGCTGTGCGTGAGCTGCCAGTTCCACCGGCTGACCGTGCTGTTTTTGAGAGCGCACAAATTAATATTAATAATAATAATTCATACAGATCTCCATGAATACGTGTCAATGTGTGCATTTCTGTTCGTTTCATGTTTGGAGGGTCATATGAGGCGCCTCAGATCAAACACTGGGATTATACTGACAGATCTGACATACAGCACCATCTATTCTGCTCCGTATCAGTTGTTGAAACCCAATTAGACCGTTTAGACCTGGTCTCAGCCTCAGATGACATGCTCTCAAATTGTTTACGGGCAAATTGTATACAATTATGTCAGTAGTTATATCAAAACAGCAAGCTACAATATGATTAGCTGACATGTGAGTTCCGGAGTGCACAGGTTCTTATTGTTCTGCAATGGAGGATTCGGAGGAACGACTGCTGTCTCTGACGTACATATGAGTTTATATCTTTGAAGCATATTCATAAGCTTTACTTAAAGTTTGCAGATTTTCAACCAGCTTTGTATTGTCGAATCATGTAAATGAAGAATGTTTACCTTGTTATACCTGGATCGAGAAATCCATGTTTATTTGTCAGCAAAAGTTGACACCTCCAGGGCTTTTGTCCTTTCTGAAAGAGCCAACAGATAAGATTGACCAGGCTAGGAGACCAGATAAAACCCTTCTACCAGTTTACGTTGTGTGTTCACACCGCCGCCAGCGAAAACGGCAAAGTCACGGGAAGTCATTCGTTTTCAATTTGAGCTCTGTCTCTTGACGGTGTGGCCGCCAAGGAGAGTTCAAGGTCAACTTTATGGCAATGAGCTTTGATGCAGTTCGGCGGCAACCAATCGGAATTGAGAGTATTTCAGAGAACGCGGTCGTTTAAACTTTGGTTCATTTCCAAGTGAGTTTGATAAGATGCGCAACACTAATACTTATAGGCAACATTTTCGCTCTAGAACGCTTGTTTTTCAGCGGGAACACAGTTACAAACAATAGCGATTTGACCAGCTGCATTTCAGCCAGTACGGTTATTGTAATAGGCTGTGCACAAATAAATAAGACTAAGGATAGAAAACATCTCTGCGTTTCGAAATTAGACCGGCACTTAAGCATGTTAGCCACACCTCACAAAATGGCTTTAAATTGGTTTATTTTATTGGCAAAAATGTTCTTTCCATTGATCAATTTCTTACTTTCGCATTTAAAAGATTTCATGAAGTTAACTTAGTAGTAGTTTGGTTGGTTTGGTCCAAAAAACAAAAACAAAACATCTAGTCCTGGTCCGCTTAGCGTTCACACTGGCATTTTTAACAGCGAACCTGAAGTTACCGAACCAAAGGCGTAGGGATACGGTCATGACCTGATTGGTCGGCTTTTATGACGTATATTTCACGATGTATCTCGCTTACCGAACATTCAAAACAACGCTGTGTTCTGGATTAAACGCCGTCATTTTATGCTTTATTTTTACCAGCTGAGAATCACGAAGCGCTCATCAAATGTTCAAAACATTCAAAACTGAAGCAGGATTTCCTCCGTTGTTCACAGAAACAGAAACTTCACCTCCTCGTTGCTCCACGTTTGCCCTCGACTCATTTTGGATACACCGATCTTTCCGCATCGTCAAATCAGCTGACTTGTAGCGTCGCATCTTCTGACATCACGTCTTGTTTTTGGTTGGTTTACGTGTCTTTGGTCCGTGTCGCGTTCATATATCAATCGAACCGCACCAGAGTTGGTTTGGAAGCGGACCGAGACCCGTCTTTTTAGCGCACCAGGGTTCGGATGGCAGCGTTCACATATGTTCAAACGAACCGCACTAACTGAGCAATCGCACTAGGGTTCGTTTTAATCCAACCAAACATGACAAGTGTTACCCTTGTAACCTACTTGTGGTCAGTCTGCTGCACAAGATCAACATGCTTGTTTTTAGCAACCGAGCATTCGATCTACGTCAGAGCGTCCACGAATCTTTCTACAGCGTTGTTGGCAGGGCAGCCAGAGCGAATTTTGATGCCCGGCTGCGGTCTGAATGCTCAGTTGGGAGGTGTTTTTTTTTTTTAAATCATAGTCTCTTTAAAGGCCCGTTCACACCAAAGATGCACTTTAACGATTACTATAACTATAAAGTTTTAATAATCACTCTAGTACTATGAGAATAAGTCCACCCCACAACTATAACGTTAACAACCCAGACAAATGATATTGTTGGAATCACTTTGAGAATGATTTTTCCCCACTGCTGATGATTGATAAAAACACTGACAGCCAATTAGAATCCACCCAGCTTTAAAGAGCTTCGGGGTGCATTGCGCTCTACTAATAAACAGAATGTTATCGTCCCTTGAATCAAAAGTCAATTCCAATCCTTGATTTTGATTCCTCTTGTGTTCATGACTTTAAACCATTTAAGGGCAAAAAGATTTTTTTTTTTTTTCATCATTTAGCAGACGCTTTATTCCAAAGCGACTTACAAGGGGAGCAATTAGGGGTTAGGTGTCTTGCTCAAGGGCACTTTAGTCATGGTATTGAAGGTGGAGAGAGTGCTGTTCATTCACAATCCCCACCTTCAATTCCTGCTGGTGTGGGAATCGAACCTGCAACCTTCAGATTACAAGCCCGACTCCCCTCACCACTAGGCCACGACTACCCTTTTCTGCGCACACATCCAAAACGCACATACAAGAATCTGCCTCTCACATGGAATAGTGTGCGATGCAAAACTGAGTTGTCGTTCAAGTGTTTTTGCACTTGGGGATTATGAAGGAATTTTTTTTTTTTTTTTTTGGCTTAACTTGCACAGATTTATGTGTACTAAATAAGGTCAGGAAATAGGGTCAATTTTGTGACTTTAACCCTTATGTGCTGTTCGGGAGTCTTAATTTGGCCATAACTTTCTCTGTGTTTCAGCAAATGGAATGACAAATCTTATTTTGACACATATTTTGGGAAAATGCTTTGAAAATGTTCAAAAACTCAACAGAACTCTGTGGGCAAATTCACGACCCTTTCGTTATGATTTTAACTGCTTTAAAAATGTATCAGATAAATACTTTTTTCAATTTTTTTTTGCTTAAATCTATTAATCAACCTCAGTATTTATCAAAACTACAAATTTAAAAAAAAAAAAAAAAAATCAGGATTTTAACTCTTTAATTGCCAAATTCATAAACGATGTCACTGATTTGGGAAAAAACGTGTCAAAGATTGAGGAATTTTTTGTGTTTTTTTTTTTTTTTAATTTTAAAAGAGTTTAAAAAGAGTTTTTTTTTTTTTTTTTTTTTGTTTTTAAATTGAGGGACTGAGGACTGAGGTTGATTAATAGATTTAAGCAAAAAAAAATGGAAAAAAATATTTATCTGATACATTTTTAAAGCAGTTAAAATCGTAACATAACGAAAGGGTCGTGAATTTGAACAATGCTCAAGGGTTAAGGCTCATCTTGGCAACACCTGGTAACAACTCGTTGTTAAAACTGTCAAGATTGTGTTTAAATCACGTAGAATCATATTTGACATCAAATTTAGCTTGTTAAAAACAATTTTTCCGGTTCACCCTGTTAATCACTGCGCACGTTCTAGATTGTAGCACAAAGGCAGGCCCAGCAGTTGTTAATATTCACGACAGAGCATTGCGTAGACAGTAGTGTGTGTTTTTGGTTGTAAACAGTAGGATTGTCTCTGGCTCTTGTGTTTTATGGCCCTGCATGAAGCCGCTAATGCGACATGCTGCCTTGTTAAACCACCTCTTCCTTTTTCACTCTCTCTGTTCCTCTCTCCGCCCTTAACCCTGACCATGACTCCTGCGCTTTATTGCTCTAATGTTGTCCTCTGTTCCGCTCGGTGACTTTCCCCGCCTTTTGTCATCTCCTGTTCTCTCTTTCTCTCTCACACACACACACACACATTCTTCAACAAGAGGCTTTCTGTCACTGTAAAACATCTTAAGATCGGTAAACAGTAAGAACTTGGTTTCATTCATGACACTTTGATAATTTACAGATAGTTGAAGTCCAGTTGTGTTGTTTTTGCTGACTGCACACGGCGCAACTGTGAGGTTTGGATGAACCGATGACTACACTGTTAAAAAATTACTTTAAATTTTACAGTATAATACTAGCATACTAGCAGCAGGGTTGCCAGCCAGTTACTGTAAATTTTACAGTAGTGTTACTGTAATTTAATTGACAGAATTTCCCTGTATTCTCTGATTACAGTAAATAACTGTATTTTTAAATTACGAAGGGTCAATTTACAGCAGTATTCTGTCAATTTGAGTCAAACCAACACGTGACCCCAGAATGCATTGCAGTTTACAGCAATATGCTGTATTATTAAAAAACAGCCAGTGGCTGTAAAATAATGCTGTAATTTTTACAGAAATTCATTACAGTGTATACACTGCTAAAAAATTACTGTAAATTTTACAGTATAATACTGGCACAGCAGGGTTGCCAGCCAGTTACTGTAAATTTTACAGTAGTGTTACTGTAATTTAATTGACAGAATTTCCCTGTATTCTCTGATTACAGTAAATAACTGTATTTTTTAAATTATGAAGGGTCAATTTACAGCAATATTCTGTCAATTTGAGTCAAACCAACACGTGACCCCAGAATGCATTGCAGTTTACAGCAATATGCTGTATTATTAAAAAACAGCCAGTGGCTGTAAAATAATGCTGTAATTTTTACAGCAATTCATTACAGTGTATACACTGCTAAAAAATTACTGTAAATTTTTACAGTATAATACTGGCACAGCAGGGTTGCCAGCCAGTTACTGTAAATTTTACAGTAGTGTTACTGTAATTTAATTGACAGAATTTCCCTGTATTCTCTGATTACAGTAAATAACTGTATTTTTTAAATTATGAAGGGTCAATTTACAGCAATATTCTGTCAATTTGAGTCAAACCCCAGAATGCATTGCAGTTTACAGCAATATGCTGTATTATTAAAAAACAGCCAGCGGCTTTAAAATAATGCTGTAATTTTTACAGCAATTCATTACAGTGTAGCTATTCTTTTAAGGAATTGGTCAAATTATTTACAGTACACCCTTACAAGTTATTAGTTTGAATCAGTCAAATTACTTGTCATAACTTGTCAGAATAGTTAGTGTTACAAATATCATGGATTACATGAATGTTTATATGTAGTTAATGGCATGTAGTTAAAGGTGCAGATTCACAACAAAGTTTTGTTGCATTGGTATTAGGGCTGGGGATTTAATGTTTTGCCATGATTTGATTCGTTTTTGAACGGTTTTGAATAAAAATGTCAGCAAATATTAATATGTTGACAATTCAGCAATGATACTGATATTGAAAATGACGTGATCAAAGACCCGCTTTCATGTGACGCTCTATGAAGGTGGAACACGCTCAGAAAAAAAACGAGACACGGGCGGTGCAAGGAGCGCCACATTTTTAGAATGCCGTTTCATCAGTGAAAAAAGACATAAAAACAGTAGGAGAAATAGTGCAATTACTGTTTGGCTAAGAAATATTTTTTCTGAGTATATAGGATATGTTTAAGATAAGTTTGTACAATGTTTGCCTTCATATTTCATGTATATTTTCTGAAAAAAAAAACATTTAACTAATTAGCTAATTGTTTTACATTTACACCAGCACTTTTTTAACCAGATTTTTAATAAAGAGAATTGTACTCAAATCATATTGTAGTTATGTTTTTTAAGTTCACTAGTTAAACATTAAATATTGTGAATCAGTCAATCGTTCTAAAACGGTATTTTAAAATAAAACATGCGTTTTTAGACACACTTGAGAATTAGTTTCATTTACAAATCTTTTGAGCTAAAGTTAAAACTTTGTTTTGTAGATTAATATATGAACTTCTTTGCAAACAAAAGTTACTTTTCATTTGAAATAAATTAGTAATAACATTATAAATAATAATAATAATAATAATAATAATAATAAGTAGTAGTAGTTAAAAAGTTTGTTGTGACCAGTGCTGGGTTAATTAATTAATAAATTCCTAAAAACTAATTACATATTACATATCATAACATAACATCATAATTTTGTAATGTAATATCTCTTATGTATCTGATGGGGGTATTTTGGTGGTTTTTGCACAATACAGTAAATACAGTAAATGCCTCCTTTCTTTTTGTGTTACTTGGTAGTTTTGAAGACTTTACTATTATTATTATTATTATTATAACATATGAAAGATAAAAACGAGTAGCTGTGTCCACACTTTCTACTGTAATGAATTGCTGTAAAAATTACAGCATTATTTTACAGCCGCTGGCTGTTTTTTAATAATACAGCATATTGCTGTAAACTGCAATGCATTCTGGGGTTTGACTCAAATTTACAGAATATTGCTGTAAATTGACCCTTCATAATTAAAAAAAAAATACAGTTATTTACTGTAATCAGAGAATACAGGGAAATTAAATTACAGTAAGACTACTGTAAAATTTACAGTAACTGGCTGGCAACCCTGTAATTTTTTAACAGTATGCTTCAAAATATGTTAGTAGTTAGGACCAAAAAAATCCGAGTTGTGTAGTAAACAGCACTGATGTGACATTCAGGTGGTGGCCGAGTGCAGGTGTGCTGCTCCTCTTGATCTCGCGTGTTATCCGGTCTGTAGTAATGATGACCTGCAGGTGCACACTTCCATATGGCGTGTTTCTCACACTGCTGTGGAGTTCCAGCGACGCCTGGCTTGGGTTGCGACTCCTGTGTTGCCGCGGACATGCTCCGTGCCCCGTGGCACCTTTCACAACAGTAGCCCACTCCCCTTGGCAAGAAAAAGTGTTTGAGAAAGTTCTCGGATGCCATCTGGCGTACCTCCTTTTCTCTCTATCTTTTGCCTCTGTGCCCTCTCGCCCTCCTCTGTGCATTTGAGGCTTGTTCCCGCTGTGCCAGTTTCCCAACACATGTCAAAGAGGAGCTGCCACCCTCCGGTCTCACCGCAGGACAGAGTTCTCCATCTCTCATTCCCTTTCCTGCTTCCGTATCACATGCCATCACATCTTCACGAAGTGGTTATTTTGTCACGGGCCGCTAGCTAGCCGCTAGGTCACCTTGAAGTATAACCGCTATTACTGTAAAATAAGGGTTTGAATGACCTCATGTTGTAGTGGGCAGTACTACCAAAATCTTGTAATGTGTAATTTTATTTCATGGTACCAGTATTTGTCACAATATTGGAAATATTATGAGTAAAAATGAAAGGTACTTCATCTCAATAATTTATTTTCTTTTTCTTTTTTAGAACATGATGCAACCATAATATATAATATATATATATATATATATATAATATATATATAAGAAATAATTAATATTAATTAATTATTAATATTATATTTATTATTATAATTTTATTAATAATAATAATAAGAAGAAGAATATAATAATGTATAATAATTGTTTCTAAAACATGTATTTTAAATAATAAAATATATTTATTAATGCCATTAACAGTATATTGTTTGGTTTAAATTACTGGTATAATATTATTTTAAATAAAAAACTTTATTGAAATAGTATTTTACATCAATTTTATAAAAATGAATGCTCACTCTCTACTGTTGCATATTATACACATACACCCTGCCCTACGTTGACAAGTGCTCCTCCCTCTTTGGAGCCTGTGCAAATTTGCCCAAAAATGTTGGAATTGGAGGACGGAAATGGAATGGTGGGGAAGATGGAGGGCTGTTGCAGGAGAGATATTTGCGTCCTCTCCTAATCAGTCCTTCCTTGTTCTGCTCCATTACTCCCCCCAAAACAGCTGCTGCTTTCCTCTTTTTATTCTTTTTTTTTTCTGCCTGTTCCCATCTCTTCATCCAATCTGCATAATCTCCGGTTGTTTGCTCAATTAATTTAATTGATTTTTGGAGCCGCTATGTAACCGTAATCAATACCCACAAGCCTCTCTGCCATTATGCAAATCAAGTTGCATCAGGCTTCCTTCATTACCGTGCTCTGATTGGCTGTCGGTGAGATGTTCTAGAGGTGGTCTGTCATTAAGTGAAATTGTCTTCATTTTAGAGCACTTGCCACATGGCGGGAGTTTGCCCTCTCGTAATGGGATAACAAAACGGATACATTCTTGACCTAATAAAAAATAAAAAATAAAAAAATAAAGTCAAGGACGGGGAGGGAACATCAGGCCGTTTTCTTTCAAAATGAACACACCATTTTTCTCGCAGAGTGAAGCATGTAACGATTTGTTTTTCCCATCACCTGAACATAACATGCTTCCGCAAACAAGTATATGTGCATGTGGGGATTAAATTAGGTTGATTTCCTCAGGCACATTTCCTAGGATGACTGCTAAAATCTAAAAATAAGCTGCATCCTTTCCCCGCAAGACTCCCTGCATCTGAGATTTGATGTGTTAGAATGCGGCGTTTCAAACCGACGGAACTAAAGTGCAGCTAAAAATAAATTGCCTTATTTTCGAAATGCACAAACAGATGAAATGCACACACCGGTTTATTGTGGCCGTTCTCGCACCTTGGATCACGGGGTCGGTCATTTCAGAGTGTGTGTACGATTACGTACGTGGCCTCGTGTTGACCTGCTCTCGCAAGGACACAGATGTGTCAAGTGTCCTCCAGCATGTCTCATGCCCACAGAAAAAATGGAAGAAAGGCGTATCCGACGACTATCACTCTTTTCCTACGCCGCTGTCGTGTTTTTTCTGCCTCCCTGTAATACATGAAGGTTTATGCTGGGGGCAAGGTGTCGAGAACTGATTGCTTGTCGTTGTTTGTGTGCTTTTGTTTTTCCAAGTTTTTTCCACCAGACGCCAGCTGTCAAAACCCTGCCTGGCTGTTCTGGGATCAGTTCGGTCTCTCCGCTTCCATTTTAGTCCATTATTACAGCATTCCCATTTGCTCGATCTCAGCCGAAAAGTTAAATACAGCACAGTGGGATTGGTAGGAGTTTGCCTTTTGTTCGTGTGAATGTGTTTCTCTCTCCGCCCTCTCGGAACACACCGTTTGCACAATGCCAGAATTTGTCACTAGGTGCCTCTTTATTTTTTGCTGATTTGCATATAAATGTGAATAATAGATTACATAGAGCACTTCTGCTGTAATGTTTATTCAATTAAATTAATTTTGTCGAAACACCCTCATGGGATAATTGAAATCTCCAGACTTCTTGTTATTGAAATTGGCTCAGTCTTGATTGAGAAGTGAGTGTGTTTATGTGGGCTACGCGTCTCTGCATTGCCTAAATAGGCAGCGTCCTGCTGAGACAGCATATTCATTGAAACGGAACCGCATGAGTGAGTGATCTGGAACGTTCTACATAGAAAACAGTTCACGGTTGATTCCAGAAGAGCATTAGCATGTTGCTCATCTTATGACACAACAAAAAAAAAAAAAAATGTGGTAAGTAGTTTCACTGGGTAGTCATCTTGGAAATGTACTGCCTAATGCAGCATATTAATTAAAATAGAACCTTATAATCGACGGTTCTGTAATGTTCTACATCTTCTCAATCCACACAAATAGAATCTAATAAATCTAATGACGCAACACCAAAATCCTTTATTTTAGGCAAGTCATCGACTCTGTGGCAAACATGTTGCCTTAGAAGGTTGTTATGTACTTATAAGGCAGCATATTCAATGAAACGGAACCTTATAAGTCAGTGATCTGGTACGTTCTACATGGGAAACGGTTCAAAGTTGATTCCAGAAGAGTCTGACATTAGCATGTTGCTAATTTAATGACGCAACACCAAAATCCTTTATTTTAGGCAAGTCATTGACTCTGTGGCAAACATGTTGCCTTAGAAGGTTGTTATGTACTTATAAGGCAGCATATTCAATGAAATGGAACCTCATGAGTGAGTGATCTGGAACATTCTACATAGAAAACAGTTCACAGTTGATTCCAGAAGAGTCTGACATTAGCATGTTGCTAATCTAATGACGCAACACCAAAATCCTTTATTTTAGGCAAGTCATCCACTCTGTGGCAAACATGTTGCCTTAGAAGGTTGTTATGTACTTATAAGGCAGTATATTCAATGAAACGGAACCTTATAAGTGAGTGATCTGGAACGTTCTACATGGGAAACGGTTCAAAGTTGATTTAACTAGAGTTTTTTGAAGTTAGCACGTTGCTAATCTAATGATGCAACAGCAAAATCCTTGTGGTAAGTAGTTTCACTAGGAAGCCATCTTGGAAATATACTGCCTTAGAAGGGTCTAATACAGCATATTAATTAAAACTGAACCTTATTAGGGACGGTTCTGTAATGTTCTACATCTTCTCAATCCACACAAATAGCAGAGGAGATTCAATTCACAGTTAATTCTGAGTTTGACTTTAGCACGTTGCTAATCTAATGACGCAACACCAAAATCCTTTATTTTAGGCAAGTCATCAAACATGTTGCCTTAGAAGGTTGTTATGTACTTATAAGGCAGTATATTCAATGAAACGGAACCTTATAAGTGAGTGATCTGGAACGTTCTACATGGGAAACGGTTCAAAGTTGATTTAACTAGAGTTTTTTGAAGTTAGCACGTTGCTAATCTAATGATGCAACAGCAAAATCCTTGTGGTAAGTAGTTTCACTAGGAAGCCATCTTGGAAATATACTGCCTTAGAAGGGTCTAATACAGCATATTAATTAAAACTGAACCTTATTAGGGACGGTTCTGTAATGTTCTACATCTTCTCAATCCACACAAATAGCAGAGGAGATTCAATTCACAGTTAATTCTGAGTTTGACTTTAGCACGTTGCTAATCTAATGACGCAACACCAAAATCCTTTATTTTAGGCAAGTCATCAAACATGTTGCCTTAGAAGGTTGTTATGTACTTATAAGGCAGTATATTCAATGAAACGGAACCTTATAAGTGAGTGATCTGGAACGTTCTACATGGGAAACGGTTCAAAGTTGATTTAACTAGAGTTTTTTGAAGTTAGCACGTTGCTAATCTAATGATGCAACAGCAAAATCCTTGTGGTAAGTAGTTTCACTAGGAAGCCATCTTGGAAATATACTGCCTTAGAAGGGTCTAATACAGCATATTAATTAAAACTGAACCTTATTAGGGACGGTTCTGTAATGTTCTACATCTTCTCAATCCACACAAATAGCAGAGGAGATTCAATTCACAGTTAATTCTGAGTTTGACTTTAGCACGTTGCTAATCTAATGACGCAACACCAAAATCCTTTATTTTAGGCAAGTCATCAAACATGTTGCCTTAGAAGGTTGTTATGTACTTATAAGGCAGTATATTCAATGAAACGGAACCTTATAAGTGAGTGATCTGGAACGTTCTACATGGGAAACGGTTCAAAGTTGATTTAACTAGAGTTTTTTGAAGTTAGCACGTTGCTAATCTAATGATGCAACAGCAAAATCCTTGTGGTAAGTAGTTTCACTAGGAAGCCATCTTGGAAATATACTGCCTTAGAAGGGTCTAATACAGCATATTAATTAAAACTGAACCTTATTAGGGACGGTTCTGTAATGTTCTACATCTTCTCAATCCACACAAATAGCAGAGGAGATTCAATTCACAGTTAATTCTGAGTTTGACTTTAGCACGTTGCTAATCTAATGACGCAACACCAAAATCCTTTATTTTAGGCAAGTCATCAAACATGTTGCCTTAGAAGGTTGTTATGTACTTATAAGGCAGTATATTCAATGAAACGGAACCTTATAAGTGAGTGATCTGGAACGTTCTACATGGGAAACGGTTCAAAGTTGATTTAACTAGAGTTTTTTGAAGTTAGCACGTTGCTAATCTAATGATGCAACAGCAAAATCCTTGTGGTAAGTAGTTTCACTAGGAAGCCATCTTGGAAATATACTGCCTTAGAAGGGTCTAATACAGCATATTAATTAAAACTGAACCTTATTAGGGACGGTTCTGTAATGTTCTACATCTTCTCAATCCACACAAATAGCAGAGGAGATTCAATTCACAGTTAATTCTGAGTTTGACTTTAGCACGTTGCTAATCTAATGATGCAACACCAAAATCCTTTATTTTAGGCAAGTCATCAAACATGTTGCCTTAGAAGGTTGTTATGTACTTATAAGGCAGTATATTCAATGAAACGGAACCTTATAAGTGAGTGATCTGGAACGTTCTACATGGGAAACGGTTCAAAGTTGATTTCACTAGAGTTTGAAGTTAGCACGTTGCTAATCCAATGACGCAACACCAAAATCCTTTCAAGGCAAGTCATCCACTCTGTAGCCATCTTGGAAATATGTTGCCTTAAAAGGTTATTTACTTGCACAGTAGTCTTCTAAGGCAGTGTATTCATTGAAATTGAACCTCATGAGTGAGTGATCTGGTACATCCTACATGGGGAGAAGATTCCAATAGAATTTGCCGTTAGCATGTTGCTAAGCTAATAATGCAATACCAAAATCCTTTCAAGGCAAGACAATTCACTTGGTGGCCATGCTAAAAAAAATGACCTAGAACACACTGTTTGGGGGAAATGATGAGTTTTATCACCGAGCTCTTAGTAACGTATTCTGGGTTCGGTGTCTCTTGAGTTCTTTGGGCCGAAATAATGGATCTTAGGCACCATTTGCATCGGAGTGTGCCTATGACGCCTTTAAATGATGTTTGTGTTGGCAACTGCACATTAGCGGGCAGGACGTCATGAGGTTGGGGGGTTCAGAAAATGACGGCGCTCAGTGTGTACCTCCTGTAGACTTACATGCATTATATATGCACAACAAAATGTGTTGAATTGGGTTTTCAGAAAGTATACAGAAAATGCTGAATAATTTACTCCATGACATTGAACAGCAACATGCAAATTATTCATTTAGCCTAGAGTGGAGAGGAAGGACCTGCCATGGTTGCGGCATTGTTTTCCGTTGCTATAACCAGGTCCAAACATATCTTTATTTACTATATTCGATTAACCCACCTGAGGAAAGATGGCGGTGTGTTTGATGGATAGAGCTTATTTTCTGCGGGGTCAAAAGCCAGGCTTTTCCAAAGCCTTGTGGTAAATTGTTTGTTGTTGTTGTTATTGCTGTTGTCTTGGTGGCTTTGCCATTTCAGGTATAAATTGAAAAAAAAGAGAGAAAAAGAAAAAAAAGGCCAAATTCTCAAACTGTGGGATAGAATTGTTTGTCGAAATTAGATTATGACAGGTTTCTGTCAGGGTGTTTTGAAGGCTATATTTGTGTTTTGTATTCAAATCATGACATTACTCTCTCTATCAAGGCTGACATTTGATTCAGAGGTAAAAAAACCCCCACTGTTTTACAAAGGTAATATATTTAATGTATGTTTCTCGTCTTTATGTCGCATAGACCTTGCGTGCTATTGGATCACATTAACAATTACCAAATAGACACTGTTTTGGCAAACTGATATTGGATTTGCTACATTCTGGTAAATAACGGCAACTTTACACAATCTTGTCAATTCCTGAGGGATAGAAGAATCAAGTTCCGTCTGGAATTTTTCTTGTTGAATATCGTGTTGCACAATAGGGAGCTAAAATGCTTTACAAATCCGCATTGACTTTAAGCACTTTGGCTGTGAAATTGCCTTTTATTGCTCTAATTACTGAAAGGTCTGAAGCAGGTACTCAACTTTAAGTGGAAACACACAGTCTCATGATGTGAAAGGCAGAGAATAGTTGTTTCCCCCTCATCTTTTTGACTGTTATGGTCCCCACACTCCACTGAAGAGTTGTGAAAATCGCCCAATAATGACATTATGCCCTAAAAATGGACGTCCAGAAAAAAAAAAACATTGCTCACTTGAACTTTTGCTCACCTCCCCTTTTACATAAATTACCCTCAATCTCTATAAATGTATGTGCTGGGATAGAAAAGATAGAAATCTAAAGGAATGGTAAATATGTCTTTGTTAAACCTTGATGGTACAATAAGCTGACGCAAAATGAGCTCTGTTCAAGCTAGCTTGTCTGTGTTTAATTTAATTACAGCTATGGAGAAAAACAAGCCTAAAATAAAGGGTTCATGTCCAGCTTGTGGAGATAGTGTACATCAGCTGAGTTTTTATTCATTTAAGCTCGCAGATGCTACGGCAGTTGATAAATTACCATGTTATCAAAATCTTAATTCAAAGTATTACAACGACTGTCCAAAAAGAACATGGTTTTACCAAGGTATCTCTAAAAAAACATGTTTTGTGTGCTTTGTTAGTACATCAAAATAGTGTACAAATAAATGGTAGAATACTCCTCTGAAGGACTGTATGTGGGCCGAATCAGCAAATGCACCGTGGCTGTTGAAAAGCTATTGAAAACTACTGTATGCCTATAATTTAGACCATTATGCGTTCAGCTAAAAGGAAAATGCCGAGAGTGTGTTACCAAATCACATATATCACGCAGGGGTAGTCGTGGCCTAATGGTGAGGGAGTCGGGCTTGTAACCTGAAGGTTGCTGGTTCGATTCCCACGCCGGCAGGAATTGAAAGTGGGGATTGGGAATGAACAGCACTCTCTCCACCTTCGATACCATGACTAAAGTGTCTGTGAGCGAGACATGAAAGCCCTAATTGCTCCCCTTTGGATAAAAGTCTCTGTCAAATGATTAAAATGTGAAATACAATGCGTAACATTTGCTCACCTATTGTATGGCACAGCAATTTAACCAGTATTATTCAGCAGATTTGTTGTTGTTGTGTTGTAGGTTTGAAGATTAAGATTTATTTATGCTAAAATTGCTTGTAAAAAATTGTACACACAGTTTACACAAATTCAGTCTGCTTGTGTTTTTGCAACACTTTAAATGAAAATGTACTAATGGAACAATTTGCATCAAAATGTTTTTGCAATCTATTTCCACAGACATAGGGGTGGGCGATTTGGCAGAAAATCACATCACATTTTTTTTTTTTTTTTTTACAAGAAAATAAAGAAGTACAGCCAAATTAATACCCCCATTTTAAAACTATTGCCTTTACAAGGTAATAAATATAAAAGAAAAAAGAATGACGTTGGTGAAGATGAAAATCTGTATTTCATTATTTATCATTGTTATTAGAAATACAGAATAATATTCAAATGAAATAAACAGTGTTTTTTTTCCACAAACAGTGTATTTAACAGTAGTATCCAAGCAAGAAATTGACTAAACAAATGTAAAAATTAAACTGCACACTGATTCTTATTAAAGCTACTGATGTTGTTCAGTGAAGAGCAGTGATTTCCTCTTTATCTTTTGTTGTTTGATTAATATTAATGACAAGGAAAAGCAGGGTTATTTGTCTGCTGTCACTTTAAGACCTCACACAGTAAAAACCCCAAAGTTAAATCAACTCCGCTCAGATAACATTTGGTCCCGCTCTAAATAGTGTTAAAGTAACACTGAAGCAGAGTTAAAGTTAATGAGATAATTAAATGATGATTGAACATTATTGATGAACACCTGCTGTTAACAAGCAGAATCACTGAAGAATAGAGAAACACAAGAACTACAACTGACTTCAGCCACAGTCTTAGATGAAATCAACTGAAGATAAAAGACATTCAATCTCTGAAGAGTGTTACTTTAACACTATTTAGAGAGGGACCAAATGTGATCTGAGCAGAGTTGATTTAACTCTGGGGTTTTCTAATATACAGACACGGCATAACCAACTGTGTTTAAGTAAACCTTGAGGGTATTTGACAGTTTAAATGCAATAAGACTTGCAAGATAACTTATTTTAGTACTCGCACGCTGTTTGACAGGATTTTAGTGCGCGCATGCTTCAGGTATAGACGCACTCCGAAAAGCGACTGTCAGAACAGCCTGCGAATAGACGGCTTTAAAACGGATTTCGTTATTTTGCATAACTGCAATGTCACGTGAGCGAAACACAATCTCTGCGTTAACAAGTTCTGTGGACAGTACGGTATTCTTTCTTCAAAAACAGATCGTGGAGACATTTTATTCGTTCATGTTTCTGAAGCCTAGCTTGTCTGAGCAAAGTAGGACAAGAGTTTGACCTTTGTTGTGCTGAGCTGAAAAAGAATATTTAGAGACTTGTCTAACATCGTTAGGTAACGGTATAAGTGGATAAAGATGGAACGCATATGACTGAGAGTGTGAGAGGGGGAAAAAAAAGCTAGAAATACCCAGAGTCCCTGTACTGAGAGACTAGTGTTGACGCTTGTTTGCTGTAATAAGTCCCTGTGCTGTTTGTGATCTGCTCTACTTGTTAGTCGTTGTCAGTGGTGGTGCTCAACAGGACCGCCTGCAGCTGTGCTTTCTGAACGCAGCTCGCCATGTGTGTCTTCAAAACTGTGCTCAGGTGGGTCGGGAGCCCTGGGCTCCTCTGGAGATCACACTGGGTAGGAGGCATGTGGTTGTAAGGGATGGAGAATACAGATTGGAAGAGATCAAGACAGAAATACCAGAGGGTGCATTGAGAACTAGAGGATTGTGGGATGAGAAATAGGAGATGGAAATTGTCAGGATGGTGGTCCGGATGAACACAAGGTTAATAGAGGATTGAAAGCCAGGAGAAGAATGTAGGAGAGGTGAAGGAAGTGTTGGTCGCATTTCTACTGGCTGCTGATCACTGTTTGCACTCTCATTAAAAGTGTTTTTGCACAATGATTAGAACGTGCACGCTTGCATTTTGAGCCTTGCTGCTCAAACTGGTGATACAGGCTCGCATCGGGCCTGCAACGCGCCCCCATCCTATTCCCCTTCTCATTGCCCAGTAATCATTAGTGGTGCTTTCCGAGGCACATGCTAGGGGTTAGGGATTTGAAATAGTTTGAAATGCTTTCAGAAAAATGTATCGATGCTACAGAGATGATGCCAGGGTTGGGGAGTAACGAAACACAAGTAACTTAGTTACGTATTTAAAATGCAAAATTTGAGTCACTGTATTTCATTTGAAATGGGTGGTAATCAGATTACAGTTCCATCTGAAAAGTGTTTTAGATTACCAAAGTGATTACTTTGAGTTTTAATGTCATTTAAACAGCGATTGGTGATTCTCTGACTCTGACCGACTGAGTTCAGTTTCATCAACATTTTAATACTTTTAAGACTGAACTGTCCTGTCATGACCTGATGATCCACGACTGTTTTCATGTTTTGTGAGTCATTTTATAATTCACTCGTCACTGTGACTTTTTCTCACAATTTGTTTGCATTTCACAATTCTGACTTCTTTTTCTCAGAATTGCGAGATTTAAACTCACAATTTCAAGTTGTAAAGTCAGAATAAGGAGATTTAAACTTGCAATACTGACTTTTTTCTTGCAATTGTGAATTTAGTATGTGAGGTTATATCTCAAAATTGCAACTTTATATCACACAATTCTGAGGGAAAAAAGTCAGAATTGTGAGATAAAAACTCACAATGACCTTTTTTGTGTTTGTTCCACACTTATTAGTATTCCAAAGTATTCTAAAGTATTTAGATTAAGTGACTAAACTTGAGTAATGTAACGAAATACGTTACAAATGACTTTTTAAAGCATCTATTTTGTAATCTGTAGTGAAATACATTTTAAAAGTGACCCACCCAGCCCTGTATGTTGCACACTTGAAACCAGTGATGGAGGTCTCGGTCATGTGTTTGTTTACCTATGCTGTATTTAGCCAACAAACTTTCATTATTACTGATCTGAGACTCAATAAGCACAGCAGGGGTTCACTTCATTAGAGCAATATTCCTCTCATCTGTTTTCCCCTCCCCTCTTTATCCTCCGTTGACTTAACTACTTTTTTTTTATTTCCCCTTCCTCCTTCCTCTTCCTTCATTCATCTCCACCTCTCTATTTTCCTCTCCTCTCCATTCATCGTATGTCTCTTTTGCTTTGTTGTTATTTCTGGTAAAGACTTCATGATTGTTCAGCAACCCTACGGCACTTCTTCATCTCCATCTCTCGCCCCTCTCCTTTCTACATCTTCCCCCTCACATCTAACCCTGCTCTCTCTGCTAATTGACATGGTGAGGGTTCGAGGGACTCTGAGGCCAAAGCCGTGCTGTTTGCGAGCTGTTTTGTACCAGAGGCAAAACGCGGTGATGTGTGCTGCCATAAATTGGGTGTCCCGTGTGACTTGGTAGGTGCAGTTAGCGAGCGCCCTGAAAGCGATGCTTGGAGCAGGAAATACTTCAAATGACCTCAGAGCTACACTGAGCCCAGATAACAAGACTGAAGGTGCAGAGGGGGCAGGATAAGCAAAATCACAGTACACTTCTTTGCGCAAATGCTTGACACGTTGAACCCTGGTGCTCAATATGGGTGATGCAGGTTCAAGTTTGACCTGCAACATGTACCGACGCATTTCCCGTTCTGTGTACTATATGACTTCGATACTAAGTCAGTCAGGGTTGTGGAGTAACGAAATACAAAATTTGAGTCACTGTATTTCATTACAGTTACATTTTAAATGGGTGGTAATCAGATTACAGTTCCATCTGAAAAGTGTTTTAGATTACCAAAGTGATTACTTTGAGTTTTAATGTCATTTAAACAGCGATTGGTGATTCTCTGACTCTGACCGTCTGAAAAAGACGAGTTCAGTTTCATGTTTTCCACTGTTTTCATGTTTGTGAGTCATTTTATAATTCACTCGTCACTGCTACTTTTTCTCACAATTCTGACTTCTTTTTCTCAGAATTGCGAGATTTAAACTCACAATTGCAAGTTATAAAGTCAGAATTGGGAGATATAAACTTGTGATACTATTTTAGTTTAGTATGTGAGTTTTCTCAATATTGTGAGTTTATATCTCATAATTCTGACTTTATAACTCGCAACTGCAACTTTATATCACGCAATTCTGAGGGAAAAAGTCAGAATTGTGAGATAAAAACTCACAATGACCTTTTTTGTGTTTGTTCCACACTTATTAGTGTTCCAAAGTATTCTAAAGTATTTAGATTAAGTCGCTAAACTAATACGAAATACGTTACAATGACTTTTTAAAGCATGTATTTTGTAATCTGTAGTGAAATACATTTTAAAAGTAACCCACCCAGCCCTGAAGTCAGTACTGAAAGTATCGATACCAACATTTCCCCCTAGCATTTTGAGCACTGTTGAGCGGATTCTTAAACGCCTCTGATTGGCCGTTGTGTTCACGTGCTCAACATAAATGTTTGTGATTGGCTACAATGATCAATGCTTCAAAAACATTTCGTAAATACACATCTTCACCGAACGCTTACACAGATACACATAAGGGAGTTACATACTTCAGCGTTTTTTTGAAGCGTTGATCATTGTAGCCAATCTGTTGATTCCGTGAACACAATGGCCAATCAGAGGTGTTTAAGACTGAGCTAAAAATGCAAGGGGAAAATGCTGGTGTCGTCAAATTTGTAAAATTATAGTCGGAAGTCGGTACTTTCGAAAAACCTAATATGTACCACTCACTTTGAAAATGTAAAAGATGCAAGTTTATATTGAATTAACCAAAACAACAACAACAAAGAAATGACTCTATAATAGAACAAAACAGATCAAATGCAGAGAATATACCGTACGTTCATGGAAATGAAACAAATTAAAAGGTTTTCCCAATAGATGGATCTTATTATTCCTTTGGATGGCGAAACCACTCACCCAAAATGACTTTAATGAACCACATGGCTTGTTTTCTGTAAAGATTAGTGGTTTCCTCAACATGATGTTTTCTTTCTAATAGATATTTATTGTTTTAAATTAGAGCACAACTGCGAATTGCAATCCATATTTTGTTTACGAGGTTGCGCCTTGGTCACTGGAACATGTAAGCTGCCTTTTCTCGTTCCACGGGGAGAAATTAAACTATACTGAGCTTAATCCGTGATGACTAGCCTTCTATTGATTTCTCTGAAATGTTTTTGCTGCTCTGATGCTGTTGAATGAAAGCACCACGGTAAAGTATATCATTTACACAATGCCAATTCAACTTCTTACAATCGATTCCAGCTTGAATTTAACTTTCAGATTGCACCAAGCCCATTATATAGTAATAACTCTGCTGTCCATAAATAGAGTCAGAGCACACTGGGTATCTGAATGCTGGTTTATTGGAAAGGTCCATTAGGCCTTTTTACTCTGTTTGGTCATCGGTGATGGAAAGAGAATACAGGGCACACTACCCTCCATCAGGGCAGTAAATTCATCATTCTTCTCCTTTTGCGGCTGTCTAATAGCTTTCTCAAGGATGTGTGTACAGCTTGAATGAAATATGGTTGCGCGTCAGTCTATTTGAATTGAAATGAGATGTCTCTACTTCTCCCTGTCATTTAGTGGAGCTAAAATGGAGGACCCACATAAATCAAAAGATTTTTAGGGCGTTGCTGGGCCACGTAAAATGAAAGAATGAATATAAATGAATAGACTGAAAATGTAGGCTTGAAATGAAACGCTGAATCGACAGAATAAGTTTATGTATCTTAGTGGTAAGCGAAATAAAATCAGCGAATTTGCAAGTGCAAGTATACCATCCACACCAACAATTTGTATAGTTTGACACACACAGGTCAAAAAATCACAATAGATCACAATAATACCGTACTTCAGATGACAAAAAATCGAATCGAATGGAATCCACTTACATTGATGACCAGAAAGAATTGCTACGATTTTTTCTAGTCAACGAATGGGAAACACTGCAGTATCTTTAAAGTGTGACTTTAGTCTCTAAATCTTTTTTTGGCTCCCTCTTTTTTCATTTTATATATATGTAATAACATATATAATATATATATATATATATACATATATACAAGTAACTTAGTTACGCATTTAAAATACAAAATTTGAGTCACTGTATTTCATTTGAAATTGGTGGTAATCAGATTACAGTGTTTTAGATTACCAAAGTGATTACTTTGAGTTTTAATGTCATGTAAACAGCAACTTTTTCCCCCAATTTGTCCCCCCCCCCCCAATTTTTTAGTTTGTATTTCATAATTCTGACTTCTTTTTGTCAGAATCGCGAGATTTAAACTGCAAAATAGCAAGTTATAAAGTCAGAATTGGGAGAAATAAACTTGCAATACTGACTTTTTTGCAATTGTGAATTTAGTATGAGTTTATATCTCATAATTCTGACTTTTCTCAATATTGTGAGTTTATATCTCATAATTCTGACTTTTCTCAATATTGTGAGTTTATATCTCATAATTCTGACTTTTTATATCTCATAATTCTGACTTTTCTCAATATTGTGAGTTTATATCTCATAATTCTGACTTTTCTCAATATTGCGAGTTCATATCTCATAATTCTGACTTCATAACTCGCAATTGCAACTTTATATCACTCAATTCTGAGGGAAAAAGTCAAAATTGTGAGATAAAAACTTGCAATGACCTTTTTTGTGTTTGTTTCACACTTATTAGTATTCTAAAGTATTCTAAAGTATTTAGATTAAGTTACTAAACTTGAGTAATGTAACGAAATACGTTACAAATGATTTTTTAAAGCACGTATTTTGTAATCTGTAGTGAAATACTTTTTAAAAGTAACACCACCCAGCCCTGTATGTAAATGAATATGGTAATATGTATGTGTGTGTGTGTGTGTGTGTGTAATCCGTACCATGCTATATCTCAAAGAACAATATTATTCTGATATCATTACTGTGCACACATAGCGTCAGTTCTCTCTGTGTCTCTTTAATACATCACTTCCTGTCTTTGATGTTTCTGGGAAGCACAGTTTTTGCATGTTGCCATGAGCTCTGCTGTCATCTCACAATTTCAAATTGAATTTTACAGAGCCGAGCATCAGTCCTCTCTGCAAACACACACACACACACACTCACACAAAATCAAAACCATTCAAACACACACCGCCCTCTTTTCAGCTCCGCAATGTTTATACTCTTTAATCAGATCAAATTTGTCACTCCTGTTCTTCCATATGCACAGAAGAATATGAAATGCCACATAAGAAAACATACTCATTATCCGAGAGCGAGCGAGCTAAGAACAGGGATTGCTTTCACCTCCTCTCTCCCCTTCCTTCCAAAGTGGTTTAAGTGTATTTTTAATGCGATGCTGAATTGAGAGCTTTGCCACTGATGCTTTCCGAGCTTTACCGCCTCCACCCCCCATTTCATAGGTGTATAATTAGATTCGGTAGTCCAATGAGAAATACATTTCATAGGTATGTTTTATCAGCTGAAAATACGTTTCACCAGTTCTCCTCATTTATTAGTTGGATTCACTTCAGCACACCGGCGTCTTATCAGAAATTGCTTCGAGTCGCTAACACCAGGCATTTTTCTCACAAAAGTCTAATTGAGGGAATTTATTTTTGCCCGTGCAATGCCAGCGCTCCGCGACGCTGATGTTGTTCGTCCCTGCGGCAGTTACGCAAATTCCTCGTTTAAAATCTGCCTGTACACTTTTGCATCGGATTTCGAGATCTGCATGTTGTTCTCCATTTCTGATAGATTAGCTTTTGAATAAATTGGGGGGATTTTAGGTGCCCTCTTAGCTTTACTCCTTTAAGCCTTATGAATTTTACTTGCGGAATGAGAAACTGCAGGTACTGCTAAAGACCGTTTTGATGAAAACCTGGAAATCTGACTCACTAATTGGCCTCATTTTCTTTGCAATCATAATCCACAGGGTGGCTGATAGTGTAAAGCTCAAACTTTGCGAAACAGATGTGGTTGGGTAAAAGCTTTTTTTTGCTCTTGAGGGAACAAAGTGTGTTTTTAATTCTGCTTAAATGTAATGCCAACATGAAATCATAACTGTCTCCATATGGGACTTTTTTTGTGTGTGTACAATTAATCTATTCACGTTGTTTGTTTGCAGCATTTTTCATCACCCCCCAACGATATTGTGAAAAGAAGCGGTAACATCAAGATGCTTATGTCCTGAACCATTTGTTTTTGAACAAATGAAACTTACAGTAAAATTAGTGAATATTGTCGCTTGTTGACTAAATATTTAAAAATAAAATACACGACTGTTCCAAAGTTTGGGTCATTTAAGATTTTTTTTTTTTTTTAAAGAAATTAATATTACATTGCATTTACATTTAGTCATTTAGCAGACGAACATTTTGTTTATGAAGGGGTTAAGTGTTGACGAAAGAGATGAGTTTTCAGCCGTCTCTTGAATATTACCAGGGATTCTGCGTTCCTGATGAAGGTAGGGATAGTATTATTAGGGTAGTATTAGGGATTAATACTTCAAAATTGATTAAAAGTGACAAAAAAATACATTTATAATATTAAAGGATTTCTGTTTAAAAAAAAAAATGCTATTTTGAACTTTCTATTAAGGAATCCTGAAAGAAATGCATCACAGTTTTAACAAAAATATGAATAAATAAATAAATACGGAATGTTTCTCGTGAACTAAATCAGCGTAAATACACAGATTTCTGTCGGATCACGTGACACTTTGCAGGATCATTTTTTTTAATCTAATAAATGCAATAGGGGCTGACTGCAGACACAGGGGGCGAGTGGAGCGCCACTCGAGAGCGGAAATACGTCACCTCCACTAAATGACGTATTTTACGTCACGTAATTACGTCACGGAAAATATCGAAGCGGTACACCAAGTTTTACGACTTTAATACAATATTATAGTAAAAGTAAAATAACATGTAAAAATAATCAGGCTCTTTTACTGAAATAAAACAATGCTTGTGTCATGAACACTTTAATCTTTTACGTTTTTCCTCCACAAAAGAACAGCCTGGTATAATATGTACATACTTAATTGTTCAATACCTGGTAATAATAACACACAAAATTCCGAATAGACATTCAAAGGCGAACTATTAGTTTCAGTCAATATAAGTCGAATTTTTAAAAGTTAATTAAATCTGCCTTGGGTTAATGTGTAAACTTGAACAGATGAAACAAATGACTTGAACAAACTATTTACAATCATTTCAAATATTTTATTAATTTTGGAGACATTACCAAGAATACAATTTAATAGTTACACTTCTTCCCGTGAATCAAACAATCAGCAACAAATAAACAGAATAAAACATTAAATACAAACATACGTACCACACAATACTAAAATGTTCTCTATGTGGTCTCGCGCCATTAATGCTCAAAATGGAGCTCTGAGCTTGTGCATCTCTAAAATAATAAACTTTAAAACATTTAAATGAACACGCAATCGCTATAATACTCACATCTACACACTCTTAAACATCATACAACATTATATTAGAATAGTTATTAGAATACCTGAACATAGGGGGAAAAGATTTAACACAATACTCGTTGATGTTTCCTCACTGCCAACTTTATGTGGAATGGAAAAACCCCGCGAATTGTCCACCTAGTGTTCAACAAGGCACATCGCCAAACTCACAAATGAACCCAAAATTTCATAACAAATTAACGTTATATATTTACATTTTATAAGCCTTTTTACACACATTAAAAATCGCGTCAATAGTGCCTTACATTTTTCACAGATTTTATCAATTTATAAAATACCTCTTTCAATCTGCCACACTAACATTTTGCTCGTAAGAAATATATAAATCCATCATGTTTATTCATCCTTAACATAATTCATCCAGTGTAACAATTGTTAAATTGTATAAAGTCCGATCGGACTTTATGGCTCGCGATTCGGACTTTATAGCTCGCGATTCGGACTTTATGGCTCGCGATTCGGACTTTATGGCTCGCGATTCGGACTTTATGGCTCGCGATTCGGACTTTATAGCTCGCGATTCGGACTTTATGGCTCGCGATTCGGACTTTATGGCTCGCGATTCGGACTTTATATCTCGCGATTCGGACTTTATTCGCGATTCGGACTTTATGGCTCGCGATTCGGACTTTATGGCTCGCGATTCGGACTTTATGGCTCGCGATTCGGATATCTCGCGATTCGGACTTTATAGCTTGCGATTCGGACTTTATGGCTCGCGATTCGGACTTTATAGCTCGCGATTCGGACTTTATGGCTCGCGATTCGAACTTTATAGCTCGCGATTCGGACTTTATAGCTCGCGATTCGGACTTTATGGCTCGCGATTCGGACTTTATATCTCGCGATTCGGACTTTATAGCTCGCGATTCGGACTTTATGGCTCGCGATTCGGACTTTATATCTCGCGATTCGGACTTTATAGCTCGCGATTCGGACTTTATGGCTCGCGATTCGGACTTTATATCTCGCGATTCGGACTTTATGGCTCGCGATTCGGACTTCATGGCTCGCGATTCGGACTTTATATCTCGCGATTCGGAATTTATGGCTCGCGATTCGGACTTTATAGCTCGCGATTCGGACTTTATAGCTCGCGATTCGGACTTTATGGCTCGCGATTCGGACTTTATGGCTCGCGATTCGGGCTTTATGGCTCGCGATTCGGACTTTATAGCTCGCGATTCGGACTTTATATCTCGCGATTCGGACTTTATAGCTCGCGATTCGGACTTTATGGCTCGCGATTCGGACTTTATAGCTCGCGATTCGGACTTTATATCTCGCGATTCGGACTTTATAGCTCGCGATTCGGACTTTATGGCTCGCGATTCGGACTTTATGGCTCGCGATTCGGACTTTATAGCTCGCGATTCGGACTTTATAGCTCGCGATTCGGACTTTATAGCTCGCGATTCGGACTTTATGGCTCGCGATTCGGACTTTATGGCTCGCGATTCGGACTTTATAGCTCGCGATTCGGACTTTATAGCTCGCGATTCGGACTTTATGGCTCGCGATTCGGACTTTATAGCTCGCGATTCGGACTTTATATCTCGCGATTCGGACTTTATGGCTCGCGATTCGGACTTTATGGCTCGCGATTCGGACTTTATGGCTCGCGATTCGGACTTTATATCTCGCGATTCGTACTTTATGGCTCGCGATTCGGACTTTATAGCTCGCGATTCGGACTTTATGGCTCGCGATTCGGACTTTATATCTCGCGATTCGTACATTATGGCTCGCGATTCGGACTTTATAGCTCGCGATTCGGACTTTATGGCTCGCGATTCGGACTTTATAGCTCGCGATTTGGACTTTATGGCTCGCGATTCGGACTTTATGGCTCGCGATTCGGACTTTACAGCTCGCGATTCGGACTTTATATCTCGCGATTCGGACTTTAATATTGAGGTAAAATTCGTCTATGGTAAAATTAAAAGAGCTCATAGCGACGCCATCATGGCCCTTCTTTATTAATTCAAGTGGAGGTGACGTATTTCCTGTTTGAGAGTGGAGCTCCACTCGCCCATGGTCTGCAGCCAGACCCTTCTCAATAAATGCAGCGTTGGTGAGCATAAGAGACTAAAGTCTGTGACTGTGTCTTTTGTCTCGTGTTTAGGATACGCAGGAAGATGTCTCCACCTCTTTTCCGTGTCTCCATGATTTCAGGATAAAGTTAAAGTGTAGTGCATGTTATATTTGGAAGTGCCACATTGAGTGATTATGAAGCAGTTCCACACAGCTAAATAAGCATGATTCAGAAAGTGTGTGTGATGAATGTAGGTGTGTAATCTACTGAGGCTGCAATCCGCAGGCCCTCGGTGCCGCACGCCACATTCACTGTATTTATCATATTGAATGTGTAGCCGCATACCAGTCCCTCCAGAAAAACGCGATTATGCGATCGCTTGATTTCATGCATAATCAGCCAAAGTCCGCATATTTATGCGGGAGTCGCATTTTTTCAAATATGCCGCACTTTCGCCGATTGCCGATTTCAGCAAGAAAAATATGCGGGGCTAGCGTGATTTCATAATCGCTGTATTTTCGTTGCAAAAAAGTCTCATATATCTGAGCAGAAAGTTTAAAAATGTTGCGTTTACTTCACACAAGTAAAGCGCCATTATTTTCCCCCTGTTGCCATGGGAACCTTATGAAGTGACGTAATGACGCGACGTGAACGTCATCTGTAAACCCCGCGGTGAAACCATGATGAAGCACGCCAATAATTCTCATTTGCCAACAAAAATAAGCTCAAAAGACCGCGAGAAGCATGATAGTGGGGGCAAATTATTATATAGTATAATATAGCTACAGAACTTGTTTGACTCAATGTTTTGTAATGTTGAGCCGTGTGTTGATGAAGGTCTGAAATAAAACAGAATGAGAACTTCAATATTCTGTGATTTAGTAAGTCTGCCTCTTTACATGAAGGTAGTATCTAGTGAGAACAGGGTGCTGGGGAATCACCGTTTTTTCCGCTTTTTTGCATCAAAATCCGCAGTTTTTGCAAGTAATTTCATCGCATAAAATTGCCAAAATATCCCGCATATTCCATCGCATTTTTTAAGAAAACGTGCCGCATAATCAAGGATTTTTGCCCGCGACAATCACAAAAAAATCCCGCGTTTTTCTGGAGGGACTGGCATACACACACATGCAAGGAAAATTACAATAAAAAGTTTGCAAAGCTGCCTGAAGCAAAGTTGCATGAACACACACCACAACCAGATGACATGAAAGATGCGTACAGTCGTGTATGTGTGTGTAGTCAGGGTCGATCACACAGTTTGTTCTGGTTGGCAGTGTTTTGTTTGGTTTAAAAGCTTTGCAGCCACCAGATGGTTTTCCTGCCATGAAGCAGTGGGTCTGTCATTAGCCACTGGCAGGGGGGAAGAGCTCGTAGTTTGCATTGGGCCAGCGCTGAGCTGTGTGTGGCTGTGTGTGTGTGTTTATAGAATAGGGGTCTCATCACCTCATGTGGGTGTTAATCGAATTTCCACGTTCACAAATTTCTTGTCCAACACTTTGCTGCATCCAACCACGGTGAGATTACACCGTGGAGATCTTGACGTCGACTAGCCTCGCCATTCACAGCCTTCGCTCTAGTTTTCAACACTACAAACAATCATTTCATATGTGTAGCCGTCTTAATCTTGTCTGCGCTCTTAAATTGAGTCTCCGGTGTCTAGGTGTGTTTGCCAAACCTAAGGTTCTGTCATTAATTCCTCACCCTCATGTGGTTCTACACCCGTAAGATCTCCGTTCATCTTCAGAACACGAATGAAGATATTTTTGATGGAATCCGAGTGAGTCTCGATTGACAGCAAGATAACGAACACTTTCAGATGCCCAGAAAATACTAAAACATATTTAAAACGGTTCATGTGAGTACAGTGCTTCAACCTTAATGTTATAAAGCGACGAGAATACTTTTTGTGTGCCAAAAAACCAAAATAAGGACTTTATTCAACAATTTCTAGTGATGATTCAAATCACTGATTCATGAAGCTTTACGAATCTTTTGTTTCGAATCGCATATCAAACTGCCAAAGTCAAGCGAACTATTGAAATTTCGAATCACTTATGACGTACCGTAACCTCGTTTATTGATATCACGTGACTTTGGCGCTCCGAACCAGTGATTCGAAACAAAAGATTCGTGAAGCTTCATGAATCAGTGTTTTGAAATCGCCCATCACTAGATTTTCTTGAATAAAGTCCTTATTTTTTTTGGCGCACAAAAAATATCCTCGTCGCTTTATAACATTAAGGTTGCACCACTGTAGTCACATGACCTGTTTTAAATATGTTTTAGTATCTTTCTGGACATTGAAAGTGTCAATAGAGACTCACTGAACCGTCGGATTTCTTCAAAAATATCTTCATTCGTGTTCTGAAGATGAACGAAGACCTTACGGGTGTAGAACGACACGAGGGAGAGGAATTAATGACAGAAATCTCATTTTGGGGTGAACTAACCCTTTAATGACTTGGGAGGAGTATATTCGCTATGTTAGCTAATACACAATGACGCAGGGATAGGAAATAGGAATTGTCGATTTGACCATTTCTGCTTCTTCAGGATTTGCTCTGCAATATTGCAGACTAGGTACACCTCGTTTGGTTGAGATGACATTTTCTGTGTCCAAGGCCGTATTGGTGTTTGAGCAGCGATAGATTATCTGTGACCTGCGAGTTGACCTCTTTTGCATGAAGGAGCACCACGGGTCTCCGCGTCGATTCGAAATCATTAGCCGGGATAGCGGCGGCGTGCGTGGTGTCGTCGCAACAAGCTGAGGCTAAACGCTTTTCTTTTTTCAGATGAGGTTACGAAACAGAACAGAAAGCGGGAATTGTAAAACGTGTGTTTTTTGACATTAGCACAATGATTTTAACTTCAAATTCGAATGAGACACATTAACACTTTTTTGCACCCAAGAACATCGCACCTCTATCAGCGGAGACACGTCTACGGCAGAATTGCACTCGTCTCTGTCAAACCCAACGGGTTGGTGATGACTAATTGTTTTAAAAAATGTAAATGAGACATAGAGCCCAACTGAGAAAAATGACATGAATGAGAATTTGACGCAGGAAGTGCGGTATCTACCGGCGTGATTTATTCATACGGAAGATCTGTGAAACATATTGCGGAGGGCAAAGAACATTCGCAGTTTCACAGAACACATGGCGGCCTGGTTGGGATCCAGCCCTTCTGTGAAAGCGTTGTTCGCGGCATGCGTTTTGTCCCAAACGTGTGTTTTTATTTTTTGCCTGCATCAATTCTTATATTCACCAAGACTATCTTTCTCGCTCTCTCTCTGGGTAATCAGATCACAAAGGAAAGTCGTGTAGCCCTGGGACTGTTGTTTTTTTGGTGAACTTTGGCTGCGTGTGTATGTAATGAAATTCTCCGGTGCGGCATGCAGGACTAATGAAGCCAGCAGAAAGCATAATGCAGTGCCTGATAGACTCCAAGGAGTTCTGGGCAAACTACGAGAGAAAGATAGAAAGAGAGAGAGGTACTGGCATTCGGTGGGAACCTCGAGGGACTGAACTCCATGGCCGGTTCTTGCTTTTGTATGCAAATAGAAGCGAGGGGAAGTAGAGTGCTATTTCGAGGTCTTGTCTTTTTCTCTCGTTTCCTGCGGGCCCGAGTTCCATGCCCGAACGTCCTGCCCCGAGGCGCCCCCTTTTCCACACTCTTCGCACACAAACACACATCCACTGGAGCGGCGCCAGCGTCTCCTCCCAGTCACAGCCACGGGAAGCAGTTTTCTCATTCTCTGTCCTCGCGGTGACTGACTGCTGTCTAATCGAGGCTCTTGCCGTTCGCTCCGCTGGCAATCTTTAGCATTCTTGACGCCCCGCCACGAGTGCGAGAGTTTGCTAATCACAAACAGGTGCAAAAATGATTAAGCACCTCCTTTCTTGCTCGAATACGACTTCTCACACACCTGCTTATCATGACCCCCATGTATCAATTAAAAAGGTTTTGGCCATTTATTTTTGCATATGCTCTTCTATTTGCAGCATGCAGCATGTGTGTTTTTAAAGGGACGCATTTGTGAGGGTCTTCAATTGGATTAGCTACGACAACAAAGACAGCCGCTTAAGGGAACGAGGCACGAAATATACCCTCAAAAATACAAATAGGCCTCCACATTCGAAACCTGAATTGTGCTCTGGTAAAGGATAAATAAATGACAATAAACAAACTGAAATTACAGCTCCAAAAAGTTTTTATGTTTCGACCAGTCATTATAATTTTAAGAGAGAATCCTCAAAAAGAATTTCAGCTCAAGAATAGTTTGAAGAATGAATGTGTTCTAATTAAGTCATACTTCATAATAGTTTTGACAGTTATTTTTTTGGAGGACTCTGAATTGGATTTATAGCTTGTGTTTACAGCACATCCGAAACGAATGCGAATCTGGCAATAAATTATTTCTAATTTTGGAAATTAAAGGGTTAGTTTACCCAAAAATGAAATTTCTATACCTACAAGACTTTCGTTCGCCTTCAGAACACGAATGAGGATATTTTTGATGAAATCCGATGGTTCAGTGAGTCTCTATTGACAGCAAGATAATGAACGCTTTCAGAAAATACTGAAACATATTTAAAACGGTTCATGTGAGTACAGTGGTTCAACCTTAATGTTATAAAGCGACGAGAATACTTTTTGTGCACTAAAAAAAACAACAACAAAATAATGACTTTTCAACAATATCGAGTGATGGCCGATTTCAAAAATCTGATATGAAGCTTAACGAATCTTTTGATTTGAATCAGTGGTTCGGAGCACTAAAGTCATGTGATTTCAGTAAGTGAGGCTTCGTTGTGTCATAAGTGATTCGCAATTTCAGTGCTTTGTGTGACTTTGGCAGATTCATATGTGAACCGAACCACTGATTCGAAACAAAAGATTCGTGAGTGTTTTGTATAAATATGCAATTTTGCTGATCAAAGATGAGTTTTAATCAGGGTTGGGAAGTAATGAGATACAAGTTACTTAGTTGCATATTTGAAATACAAAATTTGAGTAACTGTATTTCATTACAGTTACATTTGAAATGGGTGGTAATCAGATTTTTGTGTTGTTCCACATCCGTAAGTGCATCGCTCATCTTCGCAACACTAATTAAGATATTTTTGATGAAATCCAAGAGGTTTTTCTCCTATAGAAGGCTACAAAAATCCCGTCATTCAATGTCCAGACACATAGTAAAGACCTCATCAAAATAGTCCGCGTTACTACATCGGTTCAACCTTAATGTAATGAAGCAACGATGATACTTTTCGTTCACTTGAGCAGCACAACGCATGCGTGTTATTTTCGTCATTTTTGCTTTGTTTTTGCACACAAAAAGTATTCTTGTTGTTCCTTAATATCTGTTAGATCCCGAAGATCCACTGCCAAAAATGTCGGATGCTTCCGTTTTTGAGATGTATGGGAATCTAACGCTTGACTTTCTCCAGGTATTAAAGGCTCACAGTTCGATGCCCCAGTAATCAATGTACAGTGGGACCGCATGCCTCCGATGTGTTTTTAACCTAATTGGTCAAGAAGTGAGAATACTCTGTTTGCTTTTGCTATAAATGGCTTTTGTAATGTTCAATGTAGCTGGATGCTTCTTTTGGAGACCAAAGGCAGTCTAGTTCATCCCTCTTTCTCTCCCCGTGGACTATCTTAAAGGGCAACCATCATTACTTCAAATTATGTTATTATGTCTAACAGTGTCGCCTGGCGCTGCCAGCACCATTTTTCTTTCTCCCTCTCGATGTCTCTCCCCCTTTCTCATTCTCTCATCCCTATTTGACACACACACAGTCGCACACTGCTTGTCAGCTGCTTAGGCGCCTTCCGATTTAATAACAGTTCATTTCTCTCAGTCTCCTTCTCTCTCGCTCTTTCGGACTCAATGCTCCATAAACAGGAGACCTCCTGTCTTGTCCTTGAAGTCATTAAGATAGCTGCTTAGCCACAGGACTCTGATGTAGACATAACAAACACTACAAAGGCTGTTGTCTCGAGACCTCAAAGCCTTTGTCCTGTTAGATTCACAGTGTGCCGTGTTTTTAATCACAGCTCGGACGGGACTCAAACTCCCGAACGAGTGCTTGATGAGTCTACAGGCGTTGATTTTGAAATGCATACAAGAAACAGGAGAGTGTTGCACACTCGATGCAAACATGTCACCTCTCTTCACAGCTGTGAGTATTGAACCACGGCAGGCCGAAGCAGCTGTCCGCTGTTGGCTTTGCTATGTGGCATCTGTTACAGACATTTCTTCTCATGTGCCTTGACCTTCAAGCTTCTCTTGTAGAGAAATAAAAGGACCTGTTCTTCATTGCACTTTCTTGCCCTCCTTTCTATTCGCCATCTGTTTCAATAAATGCACATAGCACTCCTTTCAACCGACACGGTGATGATGCCCTACCTGGCCTAAGGAAAAACTGAAAAAGGGGCGCCGGCCCTTTAAATATCTTGTTTTTGAACCAGGAATCACTAAGGTCAGTAGCTGGTTGTAATACAGCGATGAAGGGTGAAACAGACAACTAATTGTTGTCCCGAACACTTTGAGTTTTGGCAGCAACCTGTTCCTCACCATAATAACTTTTTAATAGGCCTGTAACAATATAATCATGTCACAATATCCTGCAATACAAAAATGCAATCGAGGTTAGTGACCATATTAGTATTAGTGTATATTAGTGTAGTTCACTGGAACGGAGTTTTTAAGAACGGGAAGAAGGAGCCGGGAACCGGCGAACATTAAACATGACTTTAATAATAAAATAAACAAACAATAAAACGAAAGTAAAAGGGCGGCAGGTCCTCACTGCGACTGCCGTCCACATAAACAAAATAAAACACAACATAAAGTCCAGGTCTGGTCCTCTCTCGTACTTCACTGTCGTCGCTCCTCCGTGAGAGACACGAGACCGGTGTAGCGCGTAGCTGGCGCTCATTATCACTCGCGTCAGCGGCCTCGCGCCGTTCCCTCACGGCTCTCGCCTGCCCTGCTCGTCACATTCACCCAAAATAAAAATGAATGTGTGAGGAAACAGGTCAAGTTTACCGAGTTTTAGTACCAGTACTAGATCATACTATTATATATGTTGAATATAGTGTACATTTGTGGGTCCTGATGATGCAAAATGTCTTATGCTTCATCCCCAATGCAATACTAAATTTAGCATTTTAATTAACAGTTCATTTTTTGTTATCCTTTAATCATTTGTCTTGGAGTATTGCAATAATATCGTATTGTGAGTTCAGTATCATGATATGTATCGAATCGTGACGTAAGGGTATTAGCACACCGCTACTTTTTAAAACAACAAAAATCTTGATAGAAGTAACAATATGAAATCCGTTCCACCACAACGAACAAAGCTGTCTCAAATGGTGCTTCTCTCCATTTTTGACTTCAACCCCTTCCCACCCTCCCTCACCCTCCCATCTGTCTGTAGATTATGTAAAAAAAAAAAAGTAATAATTGAAATTAACGTGAATAAAATCATTTCGCTTTTTTTGGGTCTCATTTTAAATAAGTGTAAGTCAAATTAAGGTCCCCAGGTTGAGGGAAATGTGTGACAACATGGCGTAATGTAACGAAACGGTCGGATTCCTCATTGTTCAGCTCTCAAGCCCGTGAAAACGTGTTGAGATGTGCTTTTTAGAGTCGTACCATTTTGGATAAAAGGCATAATTTCTCCAGTCAGCTGGTGCTATACTGAAAGTAAAGTAAATGACTTTAAATATTCTCAAATATTGCTCTAATTCCTCACAAAATGTCTGCTTTTATATTAATTTAGCTTGGAGTTTGATTTCTCTGTGCCAGAGGTTGTACGTTATCGATTTTTTTATAGTTGTAATTTGCATCAAAATGAAGCCAAATATTTGGATTAAGTTATAAGAGATTTAATATTAACTGAGATATTAAGTATATACTGTACAGAGCTGATAGGCTCTTTTTTTTCGTTTTAACACTGAGCTATGCACCAGTGTCAAGTTTGGAAGAAGGAGAAGTGCAGCGCGGTGTTGTGGGTGAAGGGGTTGAAGGCGTTTTGTTTTGTTCACAACTCACCCTAATCTCTGTTTCTTCCAACTCTCCTAGTGTGTTCTCACTCTATTTGCTGCTCTCTCGCATTTGTGGACAGATTTAGGCGACAGATGTTGTAAAAGCATGTGCGTCTTCGCATCGGACGGTGGTATATATATATATATATGTCCTGGATGTGCCCACAGGGTGAATGCCCTTCAGGAGAGACCGGAGGAGAATTTTAATGAGTCCATTAGGACACACATACACATTCTGACCCCTCCTGTCCAAAAAGACAAAAGCAAAATCAAGGTTAAGTGCATGAATGTGAATGCCTGATGTGCATTTCAATGAAGTCAGTGCAAACTTAAAATTCAAAACTATCTAACCGAAAAAATTAAGCATGAGAACAGATTTTACCCTCAGGCTGAAGTCACCATTAATAACAGAACATTAATAACTGAATGTCAGTCTCAATTGAATAGTGGACACTGACAGCACTAATGTTTTCATCTTTCAATTCCTACATACAACTATAAACAGTTCTATGTTTTTTCCTAGATTGTATATTGTTGATTTTACACACAGTGGAGGCAGAAAGTGTTTTGCCACTTAACCAACGCTGGAAGGGTTAGGTCACCCAAAAATGAAAATGATCCCATAATTTACTCACCATCAAGCCATCCTAGGTGTATGTGACTATCTTCTTTCTTCTATTTTTTGTTCCAAAGTTCCAAAAAGCAGATCCATTCATCATACGAGTAATCCATTTGACTCCACGGGGTTAATAAAGGCCTTCTGAATGGGTTTTTGTAAGAAAAATGTCCACGTTTAAAACTTTGTAAACTATCCTGGCTTCCGGCAATGGCTGTACTCACGTCGAGAAGTTTGACCTCTGACCCAACATATGACGTTGGATGTAGGAGTAGCGTAAACTTAGGTGAGAGTAGGTTCAAACAAATAGGGCAGGGCAACAAACTCAAGCTCCTCTTATCTACACCAATTCTGGTGTTTTGTTTTGCTCTTCCCTCTGCGCTTCGATATTTTCCTCTTGTGCATTTCCTCTAAATTTTATGTTTATCTTGGGAGTAATTCTCAGAGTTAAACTCCTTGTAAGTGTAAACTTATCTTTTCAATAAATGCCTGATTCTTTTCTCGTATAAACTTACCAGTCAGGTGGAGTGCGGCTGTGTGATTTTGTGAGTCTCTGAAAATATTGAGAGTATTTCAGGGTCAGGAGGAGTTTTTGGCAGAAGCCTGTGCTCCACAGTTTGCCAAGAATTTGTTTGTTTGACTGTGATCGTTCAGTTGCTAACACACTTGCATAAATGACTTACAAATTACATGTCCGCGTTAACCGTTTCTTTCGTTTCCTTCTACTAATTTTTCAATAGATTTAATCATCCGCACAACTCTTTGTTGAGCACCAATTGTAGTTCCTTCGGTTTCGTCCAAAATAAACTTTTTTGACACATACTTTCATTAAGCGATGATTGGCTCATCCTCCGCAAAAGCAATCTCTGAGTGGCAGTTAGACGACATCGCGTGGCTCCTCCGAGACTTATCTCGTTGAGAGTTCCGGAATCTGTGTCTGAAAATGAAGCCCTCATAACTCTCCTCATTCTATCATTGTTTCTGTGGAGACAGCCTGACAAAAACGTCAACTCCCAATATCTTCCTCATAAAACTCTGCAGCTCTAATAGAGGGATGTAAATCAATTACGTCAGAATTCATTTAGAAGAGCGGGGCTAGATGGAACCCCTGGCGCCGGAGATTTGATCACAGAAGGCAAGCGTATACTGGCATCGACTCGCAGTTGATTCTAGATTTTGAAAGATTGTGCTTTAAGCCAGAGTTGCTTATTTTTGAACAATATGACATTTTTTTGGTGTGTGTGTGTCTCATGTATTCTCTTGATCATGTGTGTCCGACTGTGTGTACAAAGGCTCTTTGTGCATATTGCGCTGAATTGACGCTGATTGATTTCGACAGGGTCTAGAGGATAGGGGATTCTGTGTGTAGATGTGTGTGTGTGGGTGTCGAAATACGTGGTAATCTGGCTGCGAGTTGTTCCAGTGGTGGTTGGTCGTTCTTGTTATCTCTTGATAATCTTGATAGCTTTCTTTTTCCTCTGTTCTCCCCTCCTGCTTTTAAAGAAAGGCCTTTTCTTTGCATCAGTACCCCACACATGGGCAGAGGGTGTCAAACTCATTGTTTTTAGCTTGCCTCATATACCACAGAAATCATGCAGTCGAAATTGTGTGCATGTGTGTGTTTCAAGGCCGTACTTCTCAGGATGAAATTGCTGGAAAATGTTCCTAGAAAATGAGACTGAGAATACTTCATAAGCCTTGTAACTAAAAAATAAATAAATCTTTCAGTGATAGGGCAAAAGCCTTTGACCATTATCAGTTTTGCCCAGTGCATTGAACTATATGGTGCACAGCATCAAGTTACAGCGTTCATATATTATATAAGAGCAGCAGTTCTACCAGAAAGACTCGGGAGGTAAGATAACTTAATTATATTTATTACATTTACATTTATTCATTTGGCAGACACTTTTATCCAAAGTGACTTACAAGGGGAGCAATTAGGGGTTAGATGTCTTGCTCAAGGACACCTTAGTCATGGTATCGAAGGTGGAGAGAGTGCTGTTCATTCACAATCCACTCCGGCATGGGAATCGAACCAGCAACCTTCAGGTTACAAACTCGACTCCCTCACCATTAGGCCACGACTACCTAACAATCAGCAAGCGATATTTTATATGTACAATAAGCAGATTAGAGAATTAGATAAGTACTCTGTAACACTGTAAGAACTTTGTTCATCTTCGTTTTCATCACTTAGCAGACGCTTTTATCCAAAGCGACTTACAAGGGGAGCAATTAGGGGTTAGATGTCTTGCTCAAGGGCACTTTAGTCATGGTATTGAAGGTGGAGAGAGTGTTGTTTATTCACAATCCTCACCTTCAATTCCTGCCGGTGTGGGAATCGAACCAGCAACCTTCAGATTACAAGCCCGACTCACTCACCACTAGGCCACGACTACCCTTCTTTGGAATACATTAAGATATTTTTGATATAGGCAGCAACGTCATTGCACCATTCAAGGCCCAAAATAGTCCATGTGAATACAGTGATTCAAACTTGTTATGCATTATGTTATGAAGTCTCATACAATGTTGACATTGTAAAAACTGTGTTCTACATCAGAATGCCAGCGTATATGTTTTTCTATTTTTTTTAGCACATTGTTGAAGTATGTAAATAAAATCAGATTTAGGTATAAATCTTTAGGCTTTAAGGGTTTAGGCTGAACTAAAAGGTGTGTCACAATTCAGCTTCATTAAACTCCATTTAAAGGAGTGCAAAGAGTTAAGTTGTCATCTATTTAGTGTCACTTAAAGTGTTTTTCAACCATTTGGTTAGCGGTACTAATAGCGTTTCCTTTAGAATAAGTTTCAGTGTAGTGTGATTACAATACATTGATGTATTTCTCAGCACGGATACATATTAGAGAGGAGAACCATGCTGTTGAAACTGCTGTTGTGACTCACGATTGGTTGTGCACATTGTAATTCTGATTTTGCAGCACCACAATGGAAAAAGAAACCGTAACCATGTTAGGATCATGAGCCCGGATCAGTACAGAACAATGAAAAAAGAGCAGAAACCAGTCAGCCCGATGGTGAGCCAGGCCTGTGCTAAGGGAAAAGATTTTGAAACATATCACAGCTTAGTAGCTTGGTGTAAGTGACTTCATTTGCGCAGATCAAGAACTTTGGGTTAGGTTATGTTTCTCCAGCTTGAATGATCTTTTTCCATCCATTTTTTTAAATTCTCCATTTTGTTTTCCGACAGTCGCTCTCCCCTTATGTGACACAGGGCTCTGACAACTTTTACCATAGCGGCCCTGTTGGGTTGGAACACTGTGCTTCTATTTCTTTGAGTCTTGAGCCACAATTGGACAAGGTGCTGCTGCCCAATTATGTGGTTGTTTAAAGCATTCATGCTCCATTGTTGAAGACATCTGGAGTAGAGAAAGAGGGCCTTGGGGACAGCGATGTGTAGTCACAGGTGTTTGTGGAGTGACGTAAGAACCGGTACTAGCCAACGGGGGGAAAAGAAACTGATGGGAAATCTCTCAGTAAACAGCCAGGACTGGTGAGCTCGGAAGAGGTCTCTGAAAGACAGAAACGAAGAAGAGGTCGAGCCTTCTGCTGATGTATGACTCATCAGAGCAGCTAAAGGGGGCATCCCAGTTACTCCCAGGAAGTAAGTTTTGGAGTGTTGGAGAGAGGGGGAGAGCTTCAGTGATGGATGGACAGGGACAAAGGGAGGGAGGGAGGGAATGATTGAGGGAAAGAGAATAGGAGCGTGAGTGACATATCGGGAGGATAGCGACTAAGCCCGGCATGCCGCATTGCATAATTACATTTTCTGTTCAAAGAGTATCGGCAATCAATAATGTAATTCATAGAGAAGCCATAGCATACCCTCTCATTGGCATTCACTGCCATGCCCGAGCCGCTATCCTGAAGAATTAGAGCAGCGAGGAGCAGAAGGCAGTTTGTCATTGAAACAAAAAGTCACCCATTGTTCATATCAGAATATACTTACCCAGCATGCTTGTAGAGAGAGAGTGGCCTTGTAAATTGCATTATGTTTTGAGTGATGGCTTTTAGGCAGTCTGTCCTTGTTACCGTAGTGTGGTCAGCACATCGACAGGCTTGCGATGGCCCGTTTCTCGTTGACATCTTGCTGTGGTTTCAGTCCCTTCTTAGTCCTTTTAGTGCTTTCTTCAGCTCTTCTTTTCCTTCTCTTCTGGTAACTCTTTTTTTTGGGTCAGTCTAGATTTAAAATGGCAGTCAGCCCCCAAGTCCTGCCATAGTGAGTTTGAGAGTTTGGACGTGGACGACAGCTCTGAGGCCGATCTCACGTCGTCTCTTCACCTTCCAGTGCATCCCCGACATCCCACAGCCAGGAGCCGAAGGGTTGAGATCGCCTCCGATAAACTCACTGCGAGGCCACGGGGTACTGCGATGTGTGCCATGCTTCCTAACCCCTCCAGCCCCTGTTGCAAGTCGGAACAAATTCTCATTCAACTCAGCCATATCTCTGGCATCCTTGACGGCCGAGAGGTTTGGATTCCAGTAAGCTCCCCGATCCTCTGGTGTTGTAATTTCACAGCTAATATGAGCCTTAGAGCCCTGAGCAAGTAGGCGAAGGGGTCTAGAACTCCTGTTGGGTTGAGTCTAGATTAGTTCGGCCCACCAGTGGGACACAGCTAGATCTTCTCACCTTCTCCGGCTGCCAGCACCTTGTCCACAGCCTCTTTGCCTCAGTACTTAGCGCTTTAGCCTTCCGCTCACCGGCCAATCAGGCCTTGTTTATTTATTTAGCCCCTCATACATGTTTAATGAGGGAGGGGAAACTGATCCCAGAGCAGACAGGCTGTAAATACCGCTGTGTGGGGGGCTGTTTTTCTCTCTAATGGAGTAGTTTTTTTGAGCCTGATTGGTTTATACAGGATTTAATGACTTGGTTTAGCCAGAGATCGCAGGCTGGTGTGTTTCTGTGTTTGTGTGTGTGTGAGTGTATGAGGTTGGGTCTTGTGATTTGTTTGTGTGCCTCAGGTTTTAAACTGTAGTTTGACCCTCACGATTTGCGTATGCTTGTGTACTCGCTCTGTCGAGCCGCTCAGATTTCTCTCCCCTAGTGACGTAGGAAGGGGGATGTAATCTGCACGTTTCCACCCACAAGCGCCTGCATTTTGTGTTCGGTGACCAAGACAGTTTAAACGCAACAAAAAAATGGGAAAGAGAAGCTACTTACGAAACATGACGTTTGACCGCCAACTTCCTGTGCACGCTCTGAAAACGATGCATCTGAAGTTTAAACGGAGAGCTTTAAATCACGTGAAAGTAATAAACTTTGCTATCCGTGTGAGTGATTGCGATGTGGATGATAATGAACACCAAGCAGAAGTCTTGTTAGTATTTGGCAGAGAAATGTGATCATGGAGAGGGGGCGGGGCACGGCAGCTCATTTGCATTTAAAGGCACATGCACGAGAACGGCCTGCAGTCAGAAATGGATTAATAAATGATCCGTGAGGTATTTTAAGCTGAAACTTCTCAGACACATTCTGTGGACACCTGACACTTAAATCTTGGGCATAATAGGTCCCCTTTAGGACTTTTCTTAATCAGCCAACAGATTCAAACCCACACTGCCCTCATAAGCGCCACAGCTCACCTTGTCACAGAACATACTCTAAAACTCTTTCTCATTATTTTTCTGTTCCAGCAATAGCTGAGTGGGAGAAAACTGAGCATCATGACAGGCCAATTGGTGACAGGCACCGCAGAGCGGCCGAAGAGTCCTACTGGGCCTACTCAGGTGAGCAAACTATATTCAAACACACACAAAGACACTTCTGAAAGAGTAAAATTCACTGCAACAGTCATTGTGTTCTTCTAGCACTTAAACACAAATACTTCCTCTGATAGACAGCTCGTCTTTCATCCAAAGCTGTCCACCTCACCCCAGAGGCCTCGCCTTAGGGTCTCCCCTGGCTTTTGCTTTCATGAATGCTTTGCTGTTGAGAAAGTGACTCATGTTGTCCCTCTGAGCAATATTTGCCGAAGAATAGCATTAATCTTTAACTGTGCCACCAAGCCTGCGGCAACCAATGATATTTATTTAATTTATTTAAATGCTTCCCCTTTTTCCCTGCCTTGGGTTTCTGTTGTTTGCCACCGTGACGGGTGGCCCCTTGCATAGACGTGGCCTACAACAAACGCACTGGTGGTCTTTATTTATTTCTCGAACATCAAACATTTAATGTCCCGCTAAGGTGTCGAAGCATCTTTCAGAGGAGCATTTCGTTGTGAATAGTCAATGGTGTTGGCTTTTTGTATTAGGCAGTATGTTTGTGCTTATATACTCTATTCAATTCGCCGCTGAAAAGAGCGTGCTGAGATTGTAGTGTTAGAAGTCACAACCTCTATGTGTGTGCGTATGCATATATTATCACATCAAAGACGCCTTCAGTCAAAGGATCTTGATGTTTTAGTGTTTTTATACATCTATTTTCAAGTGATAATTACACAGTCTTAGTTTGAATACTTCCTGCAGGCTGACATTTGTCATCTTTTTCCAGTGCAGACATTTGGATGTCTATGTTGACATTGTGCGCTGGTGTCAAGGAAGCAAATTTAGTACTGGAGCTTCCTGAGCTGTAAACGACTCCTAATGTAAAGTCTAAAATCAAGCCACGCTTTTGAAAACGTGTGTGGTTACATGTAGCTACTAAAAATATTCAGCAACACTACAAGAAACTATTTCCAAAGATCTCTTCAAACAAAAACAGTGAGAATCTTGCACTAATTCTTGGAAAAGTTATCTTGCTACTGGGAAAGCTATAGTCGTGCTACTGAAAAAAATCCTTTTTTAGTAATTAATAGTAATTATCTAATTAATAGCAATACTGACTTTTTTTCTTGCAATTGTGAGTAGTAAGTATGTGAGTTTATATCTCATAATTCGGATTTATCTCAATATTGCGAATTTATATATCATAATTCTAACTTTTCTCAGTATTTTAAGGTTATTTCTCATAATTTTGACTTTTCTCAATATTGAGAGTTTATATCTCATAATTCTGACTTTATAACTCACAATTGCAACTCTATATCACACAATTCTGAGGGAAAAAGTCAGAATTGTGAGATAAAAACTTGCAATGACCTTTTTTGTGTTTGTTCCACACTTATTAGTATTCCAAAGTATTCTAAAGTATTTAGATGAAGTGACTAAACTTGAGTAATGTACCGAAATACGTTACAAATGACTTTTTAAAGCATGTATTTTGTAATCTGTAGTGAAATACATTTTAAAAGTAACCCACCCAGCCCTGGTTTTAATGTATACAATTATTGACCACAGGAACACTTTCAAGGAGCTCTTGAAGAACATTGCTGCGAAAATGTTTTAGTCATTGAGAGAATTTCTTATGATATCCCCTACGCGCTTAGTGCAGAACTGAAGGCTTATGTTAAAAGCTTTGCATTATTCCCATCAACCCCTGCTGTCCAGAGACGGGAGATGCTTCATGCGCTTTGGTCAGGGGTTTGATGGGGTGGGTCACTAGGGCATCTGTGGCTTCACCCTGAGTTGCGCTGTAGTTTGCCTGCTGTGTAGTGAGACATCTCTGCCATCAGCCTGAGCAGAGGAAGGGAGAGAGAGCATGCTATTTTTACTCGGGCATGGATGGCAAAACAGCAAGTCTGTCACAAGTACGGGCAATTAGTACATTTTAATTAGCAAGTAAGCTTTAATCAGTAACCTGGTGAAAAGAAGAGAACATGATGCCACATTACGAGGAACCTAGACAACTCATAAATAGACAACAATTAAAAATTATTACCCTACAAGAACTGAAAACGTCCTACATGGCATTCGAGTCAATGACATGCCGCTTGTTTTCTTTTTTGTTTGTTCCTATGGTTCGATTCATTCTGAAAATACACCTCTTTTGTGATTAGAATGTTTTCAATGTCTTTATTAAAATTTACTTTGGAGGAAAAAAAGTATAAACCCCCATCAATAAAATGAGAATCATTTAAAATTTCAAATAGAGATCATGATTCTCTCACGATTCTGAATATAGGCTACAACTAAACAAAATAAAAATCAATTTACTGGAGTTTCTGACAAAATATTGATGCTTGGAAAAATGTTTCATTAATTTGAATGAATTATTTAAAAAGAATGAATTCAATGACTAATTAATACATACTTGTTTCATTACTAGACGCATCGTTGTTTTTGAACAAATCTTTTGAACGAATGATTCAATGACAAATGCATTTTTAACAGTCACTTGTCGCCACCTGGTGGTATAAGATGTATTCGATACAACCGTTTTTTGAAGCGCAAAGTTGTTTTAATAGGTGGTTTGCTCTAGTGTTTACGTGCTAACTTTTAATTTGATTAATTGATTAATTTGAATGACTCTCTCTGGCTCAGTCTGGACGCACAAACACAGATTTGAATGTTCCGGTATGATTTTGTCTGAGGTTTAATAGAAACTGGTGAATCGTTGTCATTAATAAAATATGACCGCGTGGGCGTTTGACTCGAGATCACGACCTTTTTACGATTAATTCGATGAACTCTACTCATGTGTCAAAGTATAAAATATTTGATAATTTTACCTTTTTATGACAAAGTAAGGCTAGTTCAAATGTCATGTGGTGTGACTTGTTGTGATGTAATGATATTTAAAGAATATTTGTAAAAAAAATTGATAGATGTATTTAAAGACTTTTTTTTAAAATGTGCATACAAACAAACATTTCCTAAAATGTTTTTAAATATTCTTTCTCTGACCGATTCATCAAGCAATTAGTTCCGACATTACAGTAGTCGATGCCAAATTTCATTCATTGTTACTGGATTGAGTTTGTATTCTTGATACTGTATAAACACCAGCATCACATTTTATTTATTTATTTTTTTTTTTTTCGTATCGACTTGGTTCAGAAGTACTGGCATTTTTGATATCCCAAGTTCAGACGATCTTACAAATCCCTGTTTTGCTAATGGCAATGTTTTTTTTTTTTCATAAACACAAATCAATACAACTGTAGGCATTGATTCAGAGTCAGCATGTGTTCTTGATTCAAATCCGCCTGTGGGTTTCTCATGTACATCAAGGGTCCTAGAGTGTTAAGCCTTAAAATCTGTGATTGCATGGCAAGAATTCGTAAAGCGCATGTTTACGCAGACCTGTATGTATTTATATCCCCACACGTGTTTTCTGGTGGTTGTGCCTGAATTCTTTTGGTTCCTGAACACCTATCGCTTCTTGTGAGCAGAATGTTGTTGACGAGCACAGATGACTTTGTCCTGCAGGCAGATTTAATGAACACGGCAGATGATCCTCGCTCTGAGAGCGGCTCGTCGTCCTGTCGAGTGGCTTTACTCTGTTCGCGCCTTGTAAAGCTGCCGCGCTTGTACCCTCCGGTTAGTCATCACTCTCGGTTTGCCCAGTTACAAAGCCCTTACCGTTTTTGCATCAAGCTCCATTATCAGTTTATTTATTGCTCCCTGAAGAGCCCTGGAAATTATGCTTGATCAAACAAAACCCCTAACAACATGTCTTATGACTACAGGGCCCACTGGGCCAAATTTAGCTTGGGCAGATTGCACTTAAATGTAGTTCGTTGTTCACATACTTCATGCATGTGGAATTTGCGTTAACAGAATAAACCACAGCATGTTTTCTTCAATGTTATTGTGGTCCGGTGTGCGTGTGGTTTTAGCAAAGGATTCTCATTGTTTTTCTGGCACCACAGTCACCATATTTCTTTAAAATGATATAATTTAGAAAGGCTTTATTGATTGTTCCTTGCCAAACACTCCCACGGTGAAATATGTAATAATCTCGACATCAATAATGGGCCATTTAATATATATATATACCCACAAGATTCACGTTTATTTGATGCAAAAATAGCGTGGCTTTGAGCGATGTTGAAATCTAGTCCAAAAACTATGGAAGTTCTGTATTATGCAGGGCTGGGTGGGTTACTTTTAAAAGGTATTTCACTAGAGATTACAAAATATATGCTTTAAAAAGTCATTTGTAACGTATTTCGTTACATTACTCAAGTTTAGTCACTTAATCTAAATACTTTGGAATACTTTGGAATACTGATAAGTGTGTAACAAACACAAAAAAGATCATTGTGAGTTTTTATCTCACAATTCTGACTTTTTCCCTCAGAATTGTGTGATATAAAGTTGCGATTGTTATAAAGTTATAAAGTCAGAATTATGAGATATAAACTCACAATATTGAGAAAAGTCAAAATTATGAGATATAAACTCGCAATATTGAGAAAAGCCAGAATTGTGAGATATAAACTCGCAATATTGAGAAAAGTCATAATTATGAGATATAAACTCACAATATTGAGAAAAGCCAGAATTGTGAGATATAAACTCACAATATTGAGAAAAGTCATAATTATGAGATATAAACTCGTAATATTGAGAAAAGTCAGAATTGTGAGATATAAACTCACAATATTGAGAAAAGTCAGAATTATGAGATATAAACTCACAATATTGAGAAAAGTCAGAATTATGAGATATAAACTCACAATATTGAGAAAAGTCAGAATTATGAGATATAAACTCGTAATATTGAGAAAAGTCAGAATTATGAGATATAAACTCGTAATATTGAGAAAAGTCAGAATTGTGAGATATAAACTCGTAATATTGAGAAAAGTCAGAATTGTGAGATATAAACTCGTAATATTGAGAAAAGTCAGAATTATGAGATATAAACTCGTAATATTGAGAAAAGTCAGAATTATGAGATATAAACTCACAATATTGAGAAAAGTCAGAATTATGAGATATAAACTCACAATATTGAGAAAAGTCAGAATTATGAGATATAAACTCACAATATTGAGAAAAGTCAGAATTATGAGATATAAACTCGTAATATTGAGAAAAGTCAGAATTATGAGATATAAACTCGTAATATTGAGAAAAGTCAGAATTGTGAGATATAAACTCGTAATATTGAGAAAAGTCAGAATTGTGAGATATAAACTCGTAATATTGAGAAAAGTCTTAGAATTATGAGATATAAACTCACAATATTGAGAAAAGTCAGAATTATGAGATATAAACTCGTAATATTGAGAAAAGTCAGAATTATGAGATATAAACTCGTAATATTGAGAAAAGTCAGAATTGTGAGATATAAACTCGTAATATTGAGAAAAGTCAGAATTGTGAGATATAAACTCACAATATTGAGAAAAGTCAGAATTATGAGATATAAACTCACAATATTGAGAAAAGTCAGAATTATGAGATATAAACTCGTAATATTGAGAAAAGTCAGAATTGTGAGATATAAACTCGTAATATTGAGAAAAGTCAGAATTGTGAGATATAAACTCGTAATATTGAGAAAAGTCAGAATTGTGAGATATAAACTCACAATATTGAGAAAAGTCAGAATTATGAGATATAAACTCGTAATATTGAGAAAAGTCAGAATTATGAGATATAAACTCACAATATTGAGAAAAGTCAGAATTATGAGATATAAACTCGTAATATTGAGAAAAGTCAGAATTATGAGATATAAACTCGTAATATTGAGAAAAGTCAGAATTGTGAGATATAAACTCGTAATATTGAGAAAAGTCAGAATTGTGAGATATAAACTCACAATATTGAGAAAAGTCAGAATTATGAGATATAAACTCACAATATTGAGAAAAGTCAGAATTATGAGATATAAACTCGTAATATTGAGAAAAGTCAGAATTGTGAGATATAAACTCACAATATTGAGAAAAGTCAGAATTGTGAGATATAAACTCACAATATTGAGAAAAGTCAGAATTATGAGATATAAACTGAAAATATTGAGAAAAGTCAGAATTGTGAGATATAAACTCGTAATATTGAAAAAAGTCAGAATTGTGAGATATAAACTCGTAATATTGAGAAAAGTCAGAATTATGAGATATAAACTCACAATATTGAGAAAAGTCAGAATTATGAGATATAAACTCACAATATTGAGAAAAGTCAGAATTATGAGATATAAACTCGTAATATTGAGAAAAGTCAGAATTATGAGATATAAACTGAAAATATTGAAAAAAGTCAGAATTATGAGATATAAACTCACAATATTGAGAAAAGTCAGAATTATGAGATATAAACTCACAATATTGAGAAAAGTCAGAATTATGAGATATATAATAAAAGTCAAATTTAATTAATTATATAATTGCAAGCAAAGAACTTGAGATATAAACTCGCAATTGCAAGAAAAAAAGTCAGTATTGCAAGTTTTTATCATGTAATTCTGACTTTATAACTTGCAATTATGAATTTATATCCCCCAATGCTGATTTTATAAAACGCAGTTGTGAGTTTAAATCTTGGATTTAAAAAAAAAAATAAAAAAAAAAAAAAGTTAGAATTGTGAGATTCAAACTCGCAATTGCCAGGAAAAAAGTTGAATTGTGAGATAAAAAGTTGCAATTACCTTTTTTACAAGTACAAGGGACTCAAACAACTGTCGCAAAACAGTCGTGGATCATCCAGTAATGTTTACATTAATGTTTAAATGACATTAAAACTCAAAGTAATCACTTTGGTAATCTAAAACACTTTTCAGATGGAACTGTAATCTGATTACCACCCATTTCAAATGTAACTACAGTGAAATCAAATTTCGTATTTTAAATACGTAACTAAGTTCCATGTATTTCGTCACTCCCCAACCCTGCTATGATGTTTAGTATTTTAAAACACTGAAGCGGTCGCATGTTGGCAGCGAGGCGCCATTATCTATAAAGCATCTGAATTGAAATGCCTCTCACGGAAATGTGCTGGATTTGGATAGTAAACATAACAAGCGTCTCTGAATGATTAATGAACTGAGAGAAGCCGCTTTCTGCCGAAGCACAGTATCAGAAACCTTTAAACAAGATCAATATTGTCTTCCAGGAACCGTGTGCCACACCCCAAAATACATCTTCTGTATGATTGTTCTTGAGTGAAACCGATCAACCCCATAACGCACGGCCGCGGGAGCGTTCTGATCTCCGCGTGCGAACCTTGGCCTATTCGATGGATATTAATTTTAAATCCTTTGTGTTCTTGGCAGCGCTTCCGTTAATGGGTTTTAATTTAAAGGACAGAAAATGTACTGCTCCTTTCTTTTCATGACAACCCACATAAGGTAATTTCATCACTGGATTCCAGCTTTGAATGAACAGCTTGCAGCTTCAGCGAAGCTCTATTGAAAGCGGTATGAAGGTGGAATTTGATGTCTTGCCTTTTCTGTTTGTTAAAAAGGCCATCAATTGGTAAATGCTTTCACGTCTCATGATTTTCTTGCATACGTTGGGCGCATAGATATTGCAACCGAACAGTAGATTTAAGATCTTAAAGGAGCAGTTTGTGGAAAAATAAAAATGCTGTTATTTACTCACCTTAATGCAACACAAAAGATATATATATATTTTTTTTTGGTCCATACAATGAAAGTCAATGCGATCCACTTTTATAATGGACAAAAAACAGTTTAATCTTCAACAACAAATTATCTTCTCTTGTCCATGTGGCATTCGTAGTCAAATCTCTATTTAGCAGTGGTTTGTTAACAGACGGTGCATCTTGTGAGTCTCCCAGACCTTCTGCTCACCTCTCCGCAGGCCTTCATCATCATCATCATCATCATGTATCCCCTTCCCATCATTCTCTATCAGCCCTGAGCTCGAGGCTGCCAGCTTTTGTTTAGCAATATTGCCAACCTGGACACAGATGTTGACCCGCTCCAGATGTTGTGGCAGGTCGACCCTCATGTTTACTATTTACTCTTAATCAGACAGGTGTGTGTGTGTGTGTGTGTGTGTGTGCAACTTGTACTGTTATGTAAGTACTACGCAAGTTACTCCCACTTTAAAATGTTACATTTAAAGAAACTCATAATTAAGAGTGTACTCGTTCACATTTAAAAGTGTAACTCCTGCTATAAAAATTTGTGTAACATGCGGTGCAAACGGTGTTGAGATCACATGACCAGCCGAATACTACTCACTTCCATCTCGATAAACACCGTACGCAATTGTCGCAATAAATCTTGTGAATCAATATGTCTTTAGGTAGGTCAACCGGAAACGCTTGTTTGTGATCGGTGTCCGTGTATTTTTCACACCAAAGTCGAAAATCGCATTCTGTCTGGGTTTGTACTACATTAGAATAAGGACTTCACGTACATTAAAAAATTACGTTCTTTGTAGTATAAATATGTGTTGTGCGCCATGTTGTCATTGTCATGTAACAACTCCTCAAGTGTCCATCAGAAGCTCGGCAGAAGTTGGTATTTTTACCCCATGAATTTGAACATACTATTTTCACATACACAGTAAAAAGCCCAGAGTTAAATCAACTCTGCTCAGATCACATTTGGTCCCGCTCTAAATAGTGTTAAAGTAACACTCTGTCTTTTATCTTCAGTTGATTTCATCAGTTGTAGTTCTTGTGTTTCTCTGTGCTTCAGTGATTCTGCTTGTTAACAGCAGGCGTTCATCATTAATGCTCAAGCATCGCTTAATTATCTCATTAACTTTAACTCTGCTTCAGTGTTACTTTAACACTATTAACTCTGGGGTTTTTACTGTGTACGGTTTTTCACCTAGGGAGATTCAGACGCTGGGAAAGTATTACAGGAATTTCTTAATTTTTTATAGTATTGTTTTTTTTTTTTTTTGTCTTCTTCATTTCAAGCCTTAAATTTTAAATCGGAGAAATTCTGATTGTTTTGATTTGCTATTGAGTAGAACGGGATTGTTTGTGATCTTGAAACTGATTTCCAGTCCTCTCTGGATTCTCCGCTATCTTGTGCCGAGTAAACTACATGTAAATAGAGACTCGCCCAAAAGCCTAATCCATTGTTTGCCTGCTTCTTTTTTTCTTTCTTTTTTTGACATCAATGAACTTTCTTCTTTGACAGCTTTTGTGCTTTGAGACTGCGCTGCAGTAAATGGGGTGCTGCGTTAACTTTTGTCATTATTTGAGTTATTTTGACAGGGGTATTTTTCATCAGTTAGACCGCTAATTAGACGACGACAGGCGCATTGATGAGATAGATAGAGGCGGAGGGAAGAATTCATAATGCCCTCGTGTTCCCTCTTCTTAAAGCGGGTAATTATGGGTGGGTCTGCGGGCTGGGGGAGCTGGCGGACCCCACTACAGCTGGATGTGCTCTGAGCTAAAGCCAGACCAGAGACGTACCTGACCGAGCATGCTAATGAGAAACACTTCTCCTCTCTCCCTAGCTCACACTCATTTTTCTTTCATTCTCTGTTTTTTCTTCAAGAAACGAGACCTCAGAAATATTTTTAATTCCTGAATGCTTTGCTCTCATTCAAGCGTGGTCGTTCTGTCATGCTATGCTATGCATGCTAACTTTTGCTAATTTGCTGTCTGTTTCTCTCTCTTCCTCTCTTTTTAATTCTGATTCTTGTTCTTCCGAAATAAAACTGCAGTAACTTCCCTGGAATGTTTTGGGTTTTTTTTGCCAAGGTTCCTTGTTCTCGTTCGTCCATGTTTTTTTTTTTTTTCACATGCTATGCTATGCTAACTTTCACTATCAAAGTTCATCTCTCTCTACTTTAATTCTCAGTTTTTTCTTCAAGAAACAAGATCTCAGAAATATTTTTAATTTCTGAATGTTTTGCTTTCATTCAAACGTGGTCGTTCTGTCATGCTATGCTATGCATGCTAACTTTTGCTTATTTCCTGTCTGTTTCTCTCTCTCCCTCTCTTTTTAATTCTGCCTCTTGCTCTTCCGAAATAAAACTTCAGTAACTTCCCTGGAATGTTTTTTTTTTTTTGCCTAGGTTCCTTGCTCTCGTTCATCCATGTTTTTTTTTTCACATGCTATGCTATGCTAACTTTCACTATCAAAGTTCATCTCTCTCTAATTTAACTCTCACTTTTTTCTTCAACAAACAAGATCTTAAAGATATTTTTAATTCCTGAATGTTTTGTTCTCAGCCGTGGTCGTTCTATCATGCTATGCTATGCATGCTAACTTTTGGTTATTTCCTGTCTGTTTCTCTCTCTCCCTCTCTTTTTAATTCTGCCTCTTGCTCTTCTGAAATAAAACTGCAGTAACAACTTCCCTGGGATATTTTTGCCTAGGTTCCTTGCTCTTGTTCGTCCATGTTTTTTTTTGTTTTTTTTTTTCACATGCTATGCTATCTATGCTAACTTTCACAATCAAAGTTTGAAATTCTCTCTTGTTCTTCTGAACTAAAAACAATGTCATTATATATGTCATTACATCATCAATATTTAGTTTCTGAGTTTCTTCTCGCTCTCGTTCAACTTGCATGCAATGATAAATTTGCTAATGCTGGTTTGTTTTCTCATAAAATTTCTCTCTCTCTGGATGAATTGTGTCTATGAAGGGCAACTGAGGGTCATTCCAAAAAAAAGTGAGCAACTGAATCCCTTCGAGGAGGGTCCTTCCACAAGGGCATTAACGAAGTGTACATAAAAATAATACTTCTAAAAATAGAAAAGGCACCTGTTTTGTAGATGAATCAGTGAATGTTTACTTTGGGACCTTTATAAAGGGATTCTAGTCGTGAAGGCAGCTGCTACATAAAACGAAAGATGAGTTGATGATGTGGTTTAATATATTAATCGATAACCAGCTTGGGTTTGAATGTGCTGATCTGTTGAATCTGGCAACAGCGAGTAACTTGAGATCCTTTATGATATCTGCTTTAATAAAATGAGATGGCAGGGCGTATTGGAGAGTCTATCGCAGGCCTGCGCTAATGCTGCCGCACGTCACTGGATGGACCTGCTGTTATTGTGCAATTTACTGCACAGCCAATAACAGTCCTGTAATGGATTATGACATGGTGCAGTTTGAGTTATCCTCCCATTGTAGAACCCTGACCCACAGGCACATTTCATCTGAGCTCCATCCCGAGGTGCACTGTGTGTGTGTGTGTGTGTGTGTGTGTGTGTGTGTGTGTGTTGGTGGCAAGTAACCGATTCAGATGAAGAATTCAGGTCAAACTGTGAGCAGTGTTTGCTCATGTGGGATGCTGGATCATCCAGGTCGCCTTTTAATCTCATCTCAGGCCTGAAATGTACTCTATGGCGGTACAGGGGCTCAATACTAAGGATCCACACCTCCCCATCACAAAAAGGTAAAAAATAAATGCGGTTATGACACCAAATAACTTTCAAATATTGTTATTGAAGACAAGTAATGAAATAGGAACAAATAATCAAATTTACGAGCAATAGCACAAATAAATACAATAGAACAGACAAATAAATCTTTTCAGGAACGTCTAACAAATTTTTCAGGTAGAAAAATTGAATCAAATGTTAATGACTCTGCATAGTCTTCACTGTATGAATTAAATTAATCCTCATTGAAGTTAAAAAAAGTTATTTAGTCGAGAGCAGTAAATGATTTTTTTCTTTGTACTTGGTTGTTTGATTAACATTGAAACAGACAGCAGTGGGTTTTTTAGGCTGCTGTCACTTTAAGACCAGCACAGATCCAATATACTGTTACACATGTTGAACTGTTTGTTCACTTTAGACGTAATGGATTATGTGTATGAGGATACTAGCCATTATGGGCATTTTGCCAATTTTGTGTGAATATGAAGCGCAAGAAGAGACGGCTTTCTGGGTGCAAGCTTCAGATGTTTTAACCTTCCTATACAGCGCTTGAGTACCACATTGAATTCTCTCTCACGTCCACACCCGTCCCGCACCCGACCCGATATCCAGCAGAAACACAAATCTTAGTCCGTACCCGACCCGTTTGACATAAAAACCGCGACCCACCCGCACCCGCATTAAATCTCCTACATGAGGCAGACAAAAACCATTTTTCATGTAGCCTAACACAAGCAATAAAACCAACATTAAGGCATTCTGGCTTGATGCAATTAATTAAACACTGCATTAAACAACACAAGTAGAATAGAACAAAGAATGTTTTAGTAGGCCAATTAAATTGTAAGCTTAACGTTAGTAAATATTTTAGCAGAATCACTCTGTTTAAACGTGGTTGTCTCTTCTGAGACTTGGTGGTATTTACCTGACTGCGGTTCCTCTTTGTAACAGCACGAAAAACTTTCATTCAAATTGTGAAGATAGCAAAAATATAAAGCAAGCAAAGTGTGCTCCCTTTAATATAATCACTAAAGCTTTCAATCAGATGCTCAGCAAATCGTACTGTAATTAGAAACCTGTAACCGACTTCAGACAGACCATGAACACAAATATTCTCAGGACCAGTTGAAAGCAGCTGTCAATTGCACCGAATTTAGTTGGAAAAGTATCCGCATTCTGTCCGCACCCGTGCCGCATCCGACACGTAAATATTATTCCACTCATTATATAAAATATTAGCGGGTCACTCAAAATATTTAAGTGGGCAAGGCTTAATGCAAACATATGTTCTCTCCACTGTTCCCTGGTCATCAGACTTATTTCTGAGCCTTGTACGCAAAAATTTCTTCTTTTCTTGAGCACAAAAGTCTGCATATTGGAATGATTTCTGAAGTATCATGTGACACTGTTGGCTGCTGAAAATTCCGCTTTGCCATGACAGGTATAAAATATACAAAAACAGAAAAGTTCTAGAGAAGTTATTTTGAATTGTAATAATATTTTGCTAAAATACAGCCTCGCGATTGTACGTACAAACGCAAGTTTGATCATCTTTGCGTTCCGAGACATTTCAGAGCACGTTTTTGTGCTCTGACACATAATACTTTTGAATTTGAAACACAAATAAATGTTCTCAGCTAACGCCACACGGGGCGCTAACAGAACAGCTTTCTCTTTCAGTTAAGCTACTGTCAAGGCTGAGCAACTGTTGAAAGTGAATCGTACTCGTATCTGGTTAGTAAATTAGAATTATTTCTGGTTTAAATGCCCACGTTTGAAGGTAACTCTATCGCCCGCTTGAGAGCGGAGGATTACTGCCGGAGTTCATTTGCCCCACATTCACATCTGCGTTTGCGTACTTGCATAAATTATATCTCCTTTATGCTGAAAGAAAAAAAAAAAAAATCAATGATTTGTTTAACTGCTTGGCAACTCATTTGTTTATTCTGGTTGTTTTACTATCCCCTTTTCCTCCATCTCTTCCATTGTCTTTCGCTATGAATGCACGTCTGGGTTTTAAAGGCCAGCTCTGTGTGTTTGGAAGTACAGAGTGGCTGATATATCTGGAATGTAAATATCAAACCTTCCTCCCTCACTACACACACACACCTGACTGGTGAAACACACCGACATGTTGCTGTTTCCGTCAGTGCTAGGCAAACAGACCCAGGGCTGTGTTAGTATTCAGGAGAGAGCAGGAAGACGGATCGAGAGAGGGAGAGAAAAGGAGAGCGGTGAAGAGGAAACGTTGCAGTATTTACAGAGCTGAGTCTCATCTCCTGTGGCCTGTGCACGACTTCAGCCTGGTGAGGACGTCACATTAGCCAAGCTATTTGAGTTTCATTTGTGAAATCTGCATAGTTAAACAAATGATAATGTTTTTACAAAAAATGTGCTGTTGGGTTTTTCTAAATGTAATCTGTTCCTGTGGTTTATGCGGTCTTTTAGCATGTATAATCTTGTCTTGGTTTGATTAAACAAATTTCATCCGTTTTCCTGTATTCGTTCACATTGAGAACAATTCAGGGGATTCGATCTTTGCAATTAGTGATGAGAGAAAAGCTTTATATAAAATAGTCACATGTAATTTGCATTTCACAATTCTGACTTCTTTTTCTCAGAATTGCGAGATTTAAACTCACAATTGCAAGTTATAAAGTCAGAAATGGGAGATTTAAACTTGCAATACTGACGTTTTTTCTTGCAAATGTGAATTTAGTATGTGAGTTTATATATCATAATTCTGACTTTTCTCAATATTGTGAGTTTATATCTCATAATTCTGACTTTTCTCAATATTGTGAGTTTATATCTCATAATTCTGACTTTTCTCAATATTGTGAGTTTATATCTCATAATTCTGACTTTTCTCAATATTGTGAGTTTATATCTCATAATTCTGACTTTTCTCAATATTGTGAGTTTATATCTCATAATTCTGACTTTTTTCAATATTTTCAGTTTATATCTCATAATTCTGACTTTTCTCAATATTTTCAGTTTATATCTCATAATTCTGACTTTTCTCAATATTGTGAGTTTATATCTCATAATTCTGACTTTTCTCAATATTGTGAGTTTATATCTCATAATTCTGACTTTTTTCAATATTTTCAGTTTATATCTCATAATTCTGACTTTTCTCAATATTTTCAGTTTATATCTCATAATTCTGACTTTTCTCAATATTGTGAGTTTATATCTCATAATTCTGACTTTTTCAATATTGTCAGTTTATATCTCATAATTCTGACTTTTCTCAATATTGTCAGTTTATATCTCATAATTCTGACTTTTCTCAATATTTTCAGTTTATATCTCATAATTCTGACTTTTCTCAATATTGTGAGTTTATATCTCATAATTCTGACTTTCTCAATATTGTCAGTTTATGTCTCATAATTCTGACTTTATAATTCACAATTGCAACTTTATATCATGCAATTCTGAGTTAAAAAGTCAGAATTGTGAGATAAAAACTCACAATGACCTTTTTTGTGTTTGTTCCACACTTATTAGTTTTCCAAAGTATTCTAAAGTATTTAGATTAAGTCACTAAACTTGAGTAATGTAACGAAATACGTTACAAATGACTTTCTAAAGCATGTATTTTGTAATCTGTAGTGAAATACATTTGATAAGTAACCTACCCAGCCCTGCTTTTGTGTCAATCTAAAATTCTCCTTTCAGTCATTTTCTGTGAAATGCCGCAGGACAGTCCTTGCTCTCATCCACAGACTCCTTGTTTTGGGCACGGGAACGGGTGTTTTTATTGCCTAAGGATACACAGCATGGAACCAAAGCTTCATCTTCTCCTAATTTGGACTTGAAATAGATTCAGTCTGTTTTTTAAAACAAAGAAAAGAAGCAATGAAGGATGGTTAGTATGTGGCAATATCAGGAAACTCAGTATATTCGTGCAGTGTGCGCATGCCGAAAGATCAAATCCGATTTGAAGCTTGTGACAATCATCAATCCAATCATTTATTTAGCGTTCATCGCATCTTGCCATTTTTTTTATGCAATACCTCAAAATGCACATAAAAATAGGTGGATGGAAACATAGCTACCGGTTCACAGAGATCATCGCCCTCTAGCGGTGAACGTTAAATCGTATGACTTTAGGAGCTTGATGCTTGCTCCGAATCTCTGGTTCAAAAAAAAAAAATGACTCGCAACGGTTCAGAAAGCATCCATCACTACTTGCAAATTCTACAAAACCTGCCCACCAATAAACTTGCCACATCACTGCCTTTGTTTACAAGAATTTTACTAGTTTGAAAAAACAAATTTTAACTTCCAAAGTAATGGAATCCGGCTCAAGCTAAAGGAACAAAGGTGTTAAGTGTATTTTGTGTGTGTGAGTTATTTCTTGGCTGAGCTGTTTAATGACTCGAAGACGGAAACAAAGATGAGCGGGAGGAAGAAAAGGACCAATGAAAAGGACCTAAAAATAGAGGGAGGGAAAGAGAACGAGAATTTATCAGAAGCCTGTGCGCCGCCTCTTTAGCCGAGGATTAAGAAGTCGACTTTAATGAGAGTAAACGGGTCTCACGAGTGTTTGTGGGAGAGGTGTGTGTGAATACTGAATGGACTCGCATGTTCGTCCCTGAACTGCTGTGTGCGTCGGGTGGAGGTGGATGAGTAATATTTTCGTCTACTATAAAACAAGCAAATGGATTAGCTCGAATTGATTAAAGTTTATTTAAAGCATGAGTACAAGTGGCAATATTTCATAAGCGTTTGTGCGATATTACCGCACGTGTCAGCCGATAGAGATGCTGGAGTCATTATTCCAGACTTTATGTATATCGCTTACGTAACATTTTAGTTGGTGTGAACATTTGTTTCAAGTGAAGCAGCTTCTGTTGTGTTCATACCGCAAACATTCATATCAAATTGATGACTCGTTTTTGTTGTTGTTGTTGTTCATATGAGATGAACTACACTGTAATGAATTACTGTAAAAATTACAGCATTATTTTACAGCCGCTGGCTGTTTTTTAATAATACAGCATATTGCTGTAAACTGCAATGCATTCTGGGGTCACGTGTTGGTTTGACTCAAATTCACAGAATATTGCTGTAAATTGACCCTTCGTAATTAAAAAAAAAATACAGTTATTTACTGTAATCAGAGAATACAGGGAAATTCTGCAAATTAAATTACAGTAACACTACTGTAAATTTTACAGTAACTGGCTGGCAACCCTTCTGTCAGTATTATACTGTAAATTTACAGTAATTTTTTAACAGTGCACTGTAATGAATTACTGTAAAATTACAGCATTATTTTACAGCCGCTGGCTGTTTTTTAATAATACAGCATATTGCTGTAAACTGCAATGCATTCTGGGGTCACGTGTTGGTTTGACTCAAATTCACAGAATATTGCTGTAAATTGACCCTTCGTAATTAAAAAAAAATACAGTTATTTACTGTAATCAGAGAATACAGGGAAATTCTGCAAATTAAATTACAGTAACACTACTGTAAATTTTACAGTAACTGGCTGGCAACCCTTCTGCCAGTATTATACTGTAAATTTACAGTAATTTTTTAACAGTGCACTGTAATGAATTACTGTAAAATTACAGCATTATTTTACAGCCGCTGGCTGTTTTTTAATAATACAGCATATTGCTGTAAACTGCAATGCATTCTGGGGTCACGTGTTGGTTTGACTCAAATTCACAGAATATTGCTGTAAATTGACCCTTCGTAATTAAAAAAAAATACAGTTATTTACTGTAATCAGAGAATACTGGGAAATTCTGCAAATTAAATTACAGTAACACTACTGTAAATTTTACAGTAACTGGCTGGCAACCCTGCTGCCAGTATTATACTGTAAAATTTACAGTAATTTTTTAACAGTGTATCTATCATTTATAATTGTATCTCTATTCATTTCTGGATTATTAAAATAATTACAATCATATGATATACAATAATGTATATATTTGACTGGCCAGACATGTCGCGTTTAGTTAATTTACACGTTGACGTACAGTACAGATCAAAAGAGTGGAATAATTCAGATTTTTGAATGAAAGAAGTCTTATGCTTATCAAGGCTATGTGTATTTGATCAAAAATACAGTAATATTGTAAACAGTTTTCCTATTTGTGTATATATATATATATAATTATTATTAATATTATTTTGCATTAGTGTATGTTTGCATCCCTGTGAATACTGTCCGATGAAGCACAAACCCCCCGTGCATCCCTCAGGTCATGTCGTTGTTGTTGTTTAGATGAACAGCGCTCATGGGACTGTGAGTGTGTGTATTTGCACATATCCATTATTCACCAGCAGGCTCCGTGCATGTACAGTCATCTCTTTAGGGCATTATGGGTGCTCAGGGTTCCACACGAGATGGCCCTTGAAGAATGTTCCTGGGAATTCTGGGCAGAATCCTGTGATGAATTGCGTCTGTGGCCACACGTGAGGACTTTTCGATCGTCCTTGTCCACTCAAGAGCACTAACAGAGGCCTGCGTCGTGTGCGCTGCGGTCCCCCGCTGCCCCTCTTAATTTTATTGGCTTTGGTTCTGTAGAAACATGCAGCATCTGAATCATGGAGCTCTGATCCTTCTGTCGTGAGTTGCATGCGGAGAGAGAGAGAGAAAGAGAGAGAGAGATAAAGCCAGAGTTTGGTGAATGGCTTGAAGGCATTTGACACCAGGGCCATGTGGAAAATGAGCTCTGGCTGGGAGAGGTAATGACTCACAGAAGAGAAGAGCTTGTTTCTGTTCGCCATGCCCTCCTGGACACACACACACACACACACACACACACACGCAGAGTTTGATTCTCTCAGGAAATGTACCACGCCGTGACATATCTTAATTCTAAGCCGTGTGTGTGTGTGTGTGGTCAGACACATATACCTGGGTGTTTCTTCAATTTGTGTTAGTTTTATCGGTTCATTTTTTTCATCTTTGTTTCTTGTAAGCCTTTTCACTATGTAGTTATTTTGCTACTTTTTTGTAAGAAATTATTTACATAATTATTGTTGTACCCCGATTTTCAATCTTAAACTATACAAATCCATTATGCAAATATTTATACAAAAATACAATACATTATTCAGTATATACAGAAATTTTATACACTACTGTTAAAATGAATCCACTACTTTTTTAAAAAAAAAAAAAAGGGTCAGTATTAAGATTTTTTTTAAAGTTTTTAAAAGAAGTCTCATGTGCTCACCTCCTCAAACGGAATTTATTTGATTACAAATATAGTTAAAGCATTAATATTGTGAAATAGTTTTACAATTTGAAATAAGTTTATATATATATATATATATATATATATATATATATATATTTAGTAATATGTAATAACTTATATACTTTTTTTTCATAAATTATAACTGTCTGTCGATCTCAAGTATCATTTCCACAATGAGCCTGAAGCCTTTGTCCTACTTTTTATTTTTATTTTAAAATGTTAGTGTGTCATATTTATCCATGGAGACGACAGTGTCAGTGAAGAGCTTGAAATTAAAAATGAGATGTGATGTGTGAAGAAACCTGAAAATGTCAACATTCCTGGGTAAAAAAGAAAAGAAAAGAAAAAAAAGAGGAAATAGAGGGCCAAACCCAAAATGGCTAAGCATTAAGCTTTAAAATGTCTTAACCACAAAAAATCATTGGTCAGGAAATTAGCAACATTAGCTTAAAAAGACATTGCTCTCTCAGAAAAAACATAAAAGACAGAATTACATTTTTGGCAGAATATGGGAAAGTGTGTGGAGAGTGATGAATCAAAATGAAAAATGAGTTGCTGTCATTTAATGTTTTGGAGTACCGGAGAATATTGCAGAATTGCTTGCTGCCCACAAATGAAAAGTTGTTCTCTAAAGAGGAATGATCAGATGTTATTTTTCAACAAGATGATGCTCCTGCCCAAATTGCAAAGACAACTAAGAAGTGGCTTGAGAGGAATTCTATCAGGCTCATTGTGACGAGACGGGCGGGCGAGAGCTGTGAGGGAATGACTCGAGGCCGGTGACGTGATTGCTAATGAGCGCCAGCTGCGCGCTACACCGGTCTCGTATCTCTCTCAGAGAGGAGCGACGATAGTGAAGGACGAGAGAGGAAAGAAATAAAATGTTCTTAAGAAATGTGTTACATTGGTGCCGAAACCGGGCGTGAGCCGTGAGGGAACGACTCGAGGCCGGTGACGTGATTGCTAATGAGCGTCAGCTGCGCGCTACACCGGTCTCGTATCTCTCTCAGAGAGGAGCGACGATAGTGAAGGACGAGAGAGGAAAGAAATAAAATGTTCGTAAGAAATGTGTTACATTGGCGCCGAAACCGGGCGAGAGCCGTGAGGGAACGACTCGAGGCCGGTGACGTGATTGCTAATGAGCGTCAGCTGCGCGCTACACCGGTCTCGTATCTCTCTCAGAGAGGAGCGACGATAGTGAAGGACGAGAGAGGAAAGAAATTAAATGTTCTTAAGAAATGTGTTACATTGGCGCCGAAATCGGGCAAGAGCCGTGAGGGAACGACTCGAGGCCGGTGACGTGATTGCTAATGAGCGTCAGCTGCGCGCTACACCGGTCTCGTATCTCTCTCAGAGAGGAGCGACGATAGTGAAGGACGAGAGAGGAAAGAAATTAAATGTTCTTAAGAAATGTGTTACATTGGCGCCGAAACCGGGCGAGAGTCCAGTCCTGCTCGTCACACTCATGTTTTGGTCTCCTATGGTGAATATTTGGTCTGACATTAACAAACAAACTGTATCAAACTTTTACAAACTCTTCTTCCTATAAAAAACATCTTCAAGTTGGAAAAGGCTATTCTGTGTACTTTAAAGTACACACATCTTCGTAATTGACCCGCCCCCTTTAGTTACTGTTGCTATGTCCGAAAAGCCATGTTCTCACGTGGTGAAAAATACATCGAGGAGCAAAAAGGACACTGACAACACATCGACAGACATATAAAACATATTCGTATTTAATAATCATAATATTTCAAGACGTTTAATCAATAAATAGCGTCTAGTGTGTGTTTAATGTGTCGTGACAGATCGCTGTAGCTCCTCGTGAAGCGATCATCTCTTCATACTAGTTCATTTATAGCATCAAATAAACATGAATGAACATCAGAAGGAATTGTTTCAAGCGCAGAAAGACGTGAGGACGCACAATTTACCAAGTTCAAGTTCACCAACGTTAATCCACTAACTAACTTTGTCGGATAAAATGGCGGATTCGGGGTTATGATTGGTCAGATCGCCTGTCAATCAAAGGTTCAATTGTGACGAGTGATTTGTGATTGAAATGGCTAAAACCATGAAAAGACGTTAAAAATTGCTAAGCCATTTCTTTTTCTTTCCTTTTTATCCCCTTTTTTTTGCCCAAGAGAGTACTTTTGTTGTGTGTGATTTCAAGCTGGAAGTTTGTCAGATTATGCAAAAAGGTCGGCTGTTTTCTTCCAAAATGTTCTTTTTTTTACCACACTCTCAGAACGTCTCTCAGGTCGAGCCAGCGTTTCACCTTGCATGAGAGCCAATCGATAACGCAACTGACTGGAGGCAGGATTTTGTTGTCTTTACTTTGGTGGAAAGGTGTAGAATGGGGGCCCGATTTGGCACCAGCTGTAGCACCTCACCATGCTGGTGTAAAGAAAATGAGAAACCGCAAA
>CM074312.1:6760095-6867595 GCA_037194245.1 Opsariichthys bidens
TCCACTCTGTTAAGGGACGTATGAAAAGTTAGTATATATATATATATATAAACCCATGTATTTATTTATTTGCAATTGTTTATTTGATAAATCTTCTATTTTAGCTTGTTTTTGCTCAGACATGGTGGAGTGGCTGATTTTAGGTCAGATGGTGAGAGTGTACATAGTGGTTGTGAAAGTGAGTTGTTTTTATGTTTTACATATTTTCCTATCAAAATCCAGTTCAAACAAAAGTAATATTGTAAATGGTTGTATGTAAAAGATCATCAATCGATTTTTATACCACTTGTCCACTCTGTTATTACTTTGTGCGGAGCCCTGGACATGATATGCAAAAAAAGAGTAGGCTAAATATTGTACACGATTTACTGTTTCGTTCCTTTAATTTACTAAAATGTGCACACGATTTACTATTAGTTTTTTTTTTTTTTTTTTCTTGCACAATCTGTCACAATGAAAATGTATGGGATTATTAATAATGTAGTACTTAAAAAGTTAAGAAAAACACCTTTTTGGTGTTTTCATTTGAAAATGAAACACGAGGTAGCTGAAAATGAAAATGTCAAATGATATGCTTGTGAGAAAGTATAATTGATACAGAATATATACATTTTCTGATTTATTAACTGATGCTTTTAAAGGGACATGAGGTGTCCAAGTATCCATGTATAGAATGCCCATCAATCGGAATCATTCGTCCCTAACAGAGTGGACATTTTTGATTTACAATTGCATTGATTTTGTGTAAAAATGGCTAAATTTATTGACCCGAGCTTGACCAAAATGATTTTTCAAATGTTTTACATAACTGTATCGTGATTGCACAAAAACAAAAAAAAAAAAAAATGTATTTTGAATTTCTAAATTGAATGATGTTCCCGAAAACCAGGACTTGACTCCTCTCAATCAAATTTCCCGTTTTTCCATACTAAATATTCTGTTCCCTTTGGGTGGCGCGGCGTGACAATCTGTCCAGCGTTACCTGTCGTAGAAAAGATCCATGGATCACGACCTTCACACCTGAGGCTGTGACCTCTCTGTGTACGGTGGGAAGTTCATTAGACCGGGTGACCCGGAGGTCGGGAGCGCGTCAGAGCCATTTGTTCTGACTGGAGCTCCACGCTGAGCCGCTGATTGCGAGCGATCGGTCCGACCCGCTCTCTGCAGCCCCACCACTGGCCAGAATTTATCACCCTGCCTAGAGGCCAATGACTGCCATGATGAGAGCCACGAGGACCATCAGTCACACGGGCCCGGACATCAACAACCGCGAGCGTGTGTCTCAGAACACAAAGTAGCGCACGATATGATTGCCTCAACTCACATCGGCCAACTCTGCGACCGTGAAGTGAAATTTTACAGCCAAAACACATCTTAAATGCATTAATAAAATATCTCACGGGAAGAGGCCAAGGTCATGCTTTCTGTTGATTTTATTTTATTTGCCCTTTCAGAACTTTTCCCGGCTTCATCTTCAGTATCGTCTAATGATCGCACTGGTAATTTACTGCTTTCACGCACCTCCATCCGTCTCTGTCCCGGGCGGCCCGTTGGCGTGAGTGATGTGCCGTTGCGCTGGTAACGGTGGTACACGGGCAGCCAGGTTCAGCGCTCGGCCGCCACACCTTTTAATTCCTTCCTCTGATGTATTAGCTTGCCGGAAACCAATTCTGGTTCTCGAATTGAGCTCTAAATCATCGAATCACTCCGTCGGCCCCCCGCAATTTATTACGCCGTCGGATGAAAAAGTAAATATATTATGGATGTAAATAAATTAGAGGTTTGCGATCACGTAACTAAATATTGTATCGGCAGGTGTTGTTATTCCAGGCTTTGAAGGAGGTGATTGATGAAAAGGAGTGCGTCGCCTGGATTTTCTCTGCCTTCAAGGCGTCTTTGAAGAGAATCTGTCTTTAGCTTTAAAAACACCCCTGAACAAGTTGTGCAGCATCATGTGGACTCTGACAGAGCTCTCTGCAATTATATATATATTATTATATTATATTGTTTAGCATTTAAACGTCATGCTGCCTTTTATTACTTTTTCCCAAATCATGGAATAAGTCTCTTCTGCTCACCAAGACAAACAAAAAACAGTACTGTTGTAAAATATTTTTACAGTTTAAAATAAGCATTTTCTATTTTACAATGTAATTTATTTATTTGAATTTTCAGCATCATCACTTGAGTCTTCAGTGTCACACGATCCTTCAATCAATCCTGGTATTGATTGATGCTCAAAAAGCATTTGTTATTTATTATAAAGCTTGAAAACAGTGGTGTACATTTTTTTATTAGAACTCTTTGAGCAAGGTGTGAAATAGAATCTTTTGCAACATTACAAATGTCTTTACTGTCACTTTTTATCAATTGAACGCTGCTCTTTTCATCAAAGAATGACATGATTTTTGTGAGATTCTTCCTTCTATTTTCGAATGATCTTTATTGGCAACCTGAGTAAAGTAGGCAAACTGTGGAAAACAAACATTAGCAGTCATTAGGAGAAGTCTGGCTTTGCGGTCTCAAGGGAGAGTCGTCCAACTCTTGACAACTCGGATTTCATGTGTTTGTGTAAGTGTGTGCGTGAGGAGAAAAGTGCCTGGAATATAGAGGAGAGGCGTTACACTCCCCATTAAAATAGAGGTGTGTGCACATAGTGCGGAAGATGAAAATAAAGCTGTATCATCCTTCCAAGCAGAGCGAAAGAGTGAGAGAAACAGGGGTGAGAGGAAGGGAATAGCAGAGAGAGAAAGAGTGCAGGCTGTCAGGGCCTGTCAGAGAAGCAGAGCTCCTGTCAGATCGACACGAGCCCAGCTGGCCCTTCGGTGGCCCGTGGTGTCACTGTCAGCAAGAGCGGCCTGGTGGTCTCATCACCGTGGCAACTGACAGCTGGGATTCTGGGCCGAGCCGGAGCAGCTATCTGAATCCACTCACCTCCGCACAACACAATCACTTCATTATCAACTCTCTCCATCTCCCCCGTCCCACCGTAGCAGGCCATTTTTCTACTTTTCTGTCCTACACCTCGTTCTTTCAGCGCTTTTATTCTGGAACGTTGCAAACAATAACCAAATTCCACTGCCATATTCTGTGTTGTCACTTTCGAGTTGTACTTCACATCCGAAAAAACGATTTCAGTACGTAGAAACACAAACAAATAAGTCACAGATTTTTTTTTTATCTCAAGATGAATAAGATGAATTTAATTTAAAACATGCATTAAAATTAAATAGCAATAAACTTCTTGACACGGCGGTTTTCTTTTTCCTGCATGTATGGATTTCCATTGTACGGAGCCCCTAAAATTCAATTCAACTTTTGCGTTCATTTTTGCATTCACTGACAAAATTTTTGCGCGCTCTCGCAAAAATTTCGCGCATTTTTCCCCCTCATTACCGTGTACCTATAATGATCTCTGAAGGCTTGTTTTTTTTTTATGATTTAGTTACATCACAGCTAGCAACCATGATTTGCCTCTCCCTTGTTAATTTGGGAGAGCGACAGCATTTTATTGGACAAAAAAAGTGTAGCGCAATATGAGTCATCACTATTTTAGCTCAGCTGTGGCTTCAAAGCTAACAGACAGTAGCCCTTTCCACATAGTAATCGCACTGAATTATCGTTCATTACTAGAATGACGTTACCGGTAAATTCTCACTGTTCATACAAGCAGCAACGTTCTGTTTCCTACCGTTAGGAGACCATTCACACATCAACACCGAAAACCAGTGAATCCTGTGATGTCGGTCATCGGAAATGATCTTTAAACACTCCGCGTTGTCGTCTTTCTTTCAAAGATGTCCATCCAGTGCCTATTTACATAGAAAAACTATTAAAAAGCAGCAGAGCTTATACTGGAAAGAGTGCGGATTAATCAGTGGTGGACGAAGTACACAAACCAAGTATTTGAGTTAAAGTATTGATACAGTAGGTAAAATATTACTGCAGTAAAAGTAAAAGTACTCCCTTTGAAATTATACTTGAGTAAAAGTACAAAAGTATTTGCTTTCGAATGTACTTAAGTATTCGAAGTACTATAATTTATTAAGGCTATAATAAAGACTTTGTTACTCTTAGCACACTGATCTATTAATAAAATATTGTTATTCAGACACTGATATCTATTCAAATGACCATGAGCCCAAAACCTGGAAGCTAAAGAATTTCCTTTAGAACCCAAATGAAATAACAGGATTTGAGAGCAGATTCAGATTCAGTTTAAGGTTTATTTGTGACAGATGCAAGTTTAAGATTAATAAACGCTTGTATTAAACACATGAGTTCACATTAGTTTTTTTTTTAATACTATGTTGTATCTGAATGCCTCTTCAGAAATATCAGCTGGCCAGATCAGATTTACTGTAACAGGAACTACTTTTTTGTATCGAAAGAAACACACTTGCCGATAGGGGTGTGCGATATTGACAAAAAAGGATTTCTCTATATTTTCTACGAGTTTTCCGATAATGATATTTTGTATCATTCAAAAATGTTTTATTTGACAAAATAATCGGTGAGAGTGTTTGTTATATCTTTCCATCTCTCGCTTTTCCTGTCGTAAGGAACTTTCTTGCTAAATGATTCGGCCTTATTTGTTGTGTGTGTGTGTTTTTGAGTAAGTAAGTTGAGTAAGAGTGAGTAAGTAAGATAATTGACTTTGAAATGTAGTGAAGTTAACCCTTATGTGCTGTTCGGGATGTTTTCATCCACTATGGGGAATTTTTGAGTCTTAATTTGGCCGTAACTTTCTCCGTGTTTCAGCAAATGGAATGATTTTGGTGACAAATCTTATTTGGACACATATTTTGGGAAAATGCTTTGAAAATTTTCAAAAACTCAACAGAACTCTGTGGGCAAATTCGCAACCCTTTCGTTATGATTTTAACTGCTTTAAAAATGGATCAGATAAATATTTTTTTTCAATTTTTTTTTTGCTTAAATCTATTAAATCAACCTCAGTCCTGATCAAAACTACTAAATAAAAAAAAAAAAAAAATCAGGATTTTAACTCTTTAATTACCAAATTGGAAAAACTCCAGTAAAGTACAGATACACGAAAAAGCTACTTAAGTACAGTAACGAATTACATTTACTTCATTACTGTCCACCACTGGGATTAATCATCTCCATAAGAAGGAAGCAGACTTCTTCTCACGTTCAGACCTCGTATCTTCATTTTTTTTTGTTCACACACAGCATCATACTATTAATGTTACATCTTCTCTGGTAAATTGCCAGAACCGATTTACCGGTATTTTTGAAAAAGTCCTGTTCACACATGATCTCAAATTTACGGTAATGAATAGAATTTACCGCTAATTCTCCAGTATGTGTGAAGGGGCTATTGTATAAGAGCCACAAAACTTTGATGTTACAAGATTAGCACAGAGGAAAACTCTCTCGAGAGAGTGCAGTGGCAGGAACGGATGATGCTTTAACTGCTGATGAATAGCATAAACAGCATGTTTGTGTGGAGGTGCTGGCAGTCGGAAGGTACACGTGCTTCGTGTAGGCCGGAGGGTGGAGGGGGTGGTTGACGTAGGCCTCTAGGCGGCATGATGAACTGCAGCAATGTGGCTGCGACCCTCCTGTCCTTGCTCGATCTCCCCGGTGTAATTAAAGCTCTTAAAGATGAGAAATCATTCACCTTTAATTAATCAATGTGCCTCAGATGGGCCTGACTCGAGGGAGACGCCAGAGAGCTGGAAATAAATGGGTGTGCATGTGTTTGGGACTTAAAAACACAGACCACACATGCACACACATATAAACACACTTTTACTCCGGCAGCATTTAGTCATTTTTATCCTTGTGTGTGCATAAGCACGCTAGGCTAATGCTAACACACTCGCAGCTTCTCACACACATTTATCACAAGCGTAGCCGCACACAGGTAGTTTCATTTAGCAGATGTTTGGCACTGTTAATGACCCATTTGTGCACAGCAGATTTGGGATTATGTCTCATGCGCACACTAGCTCTGAACATATGGATCAAATTAGCGTAATCTCACCCGGCAAATCCATGAAGGAATTAGGACTTTCTGCACGCTGATCACACTCAAATTCAGCCCGAACCGAGGGCTACGGTTCAGATGGAGACACTAGATGCAATACTGACACGTTTAGGCCCAAATCTTAACAAGGGACATTTTGGTGCCTCGATGGACAGATTTTTAGGACACCGTCATATGACCTGTTTATTTTTAGGCCAATTCATAGCAAAAAGAATGTTCTACGTCAAATATAAGATACATTTCATGGAATAATTTCAACTTTTCCCTCAGTTTTTAAAAAAGAAGGGGAGAAAAGAAGGGCATTTACTGTAATGTACTTCTATACTAAAAAAAAAATGAATTGTTGGATTTAAAAAAGCATTGTTAAGTCGTTCCATGCAACTATATTGAGTAATTTGTACAAATAACAGTTTAGTTGAATGAACAAAAGAAATTATACATAATATTGATGTAACAAATGTAACAATGTTACTTATGTAATATGTGCAGTTTACTTAATGTTATGTGTATTACATAAGGTGAACACACACTTCATTTACCTTATTAAATTAACTATTTGCTCTGCTAAATGCACTCAAAAAATGAACTCATTTGACAAACTCAACTGAATCGAGAGCAGGAATTCCATCCTAAACATGCATATATGAGGTTCACAGCCTCAAAACATTATAGAAACTCCTCTAAATGTCCAACACAACTGAACTTTAAACACTGACATAAACTAACAATATCTTTTCCTTTACCGAAAAACATAAAATAACACCCTAAATTTTCTCTCCTAATGCAGTCCCTTGCAAAGCGTGCTGGAAGCACAGATTTACTGCCTAGTTAGTTATGTCAACATTAATTTGTGCATTTCACTCAGAAATGTTAAGTTGACTGAACGAATACTTAAGTAAAGCTGACAATACTCATTTTTAGTTCAAACAACTCAGTTAAATTAAGTTCATGTAGTTACATGAGTTTTTAAGTAATTTGAACAAGAATAGTTTGAGTGAAACTTAAGGCCAGGACACACCAACATGACGTTAAAGTACTAGCGGTGATGAAAGCCGAGGGTGTTGTCGCCTCAAGTCGGCTTCGTCAGAGAAAAAAAATATGTGCTTGAACGCACCGAAAGAACTTCCGTCGACTGTCAACTAGCACACATGTTCTGCTCCTGCGTATAAAGGAGATAACTGTATATTTAAGCAGATATATTTGTCTATATTCATCATTCAAAAAGGGAAAGTGAACAAGTAAACAAACCATAAACAAAGCAGCGGTTACTGACCGTTTTGCATATCAATCATGCTGATCATGTTCTTTATTCCCCTCAGCGCATGTTATTATGAAAATATTCGTGAATTCGAGTACTCAGGTAATATGATGTAACATTAGAACAAGCTTCTGTCTGTGCCGTCATGACTTATTTGCTTGCTTTCAAAACTTTTGCTTATATATATATTATACTTTATACTTATTATATATATATATATACAGTGGGTACGGAAAGTATTCAGACCCCCTTAAGGGTTCTGGTGGTCTCAAACGTCTACCATTTAAGGATTAAGGAGGCCACTGTGCAGCAGAAATGTTTTTGTAATCTTGGTCAGATCTGTGCCTTGCCACAATTCTGTCTCGGAGCTCTTCAGGCAGTTCCTTTGACCTCATGATTCTCCTTTGCTCTGACATGCACTGTGAGCTGTAAGGTCTTATATAGACAGGTGTGTGGCTTTCCTAATCAAGTCCAAACAGTATAATCAAACACAGCTGGACTCAAATGAAGGTGTAGAACCATCTCAAGGATGATCAGAAGAAATGGACAGCACCTGAGTTCAATATATGAGTGTCACAGCAAAGGATCTGAATACTTGGGACCATGTGATATTTCAGTTTTTCTTTTTGAATAAATCTGCAAAAATGTCAACAATTCTGTGTTTTTCTGTCAATATGGGGTGTTGTGTGTACATTTAATGAGGAAATAGCTGCAATATAACAAAGAGTGAAAAATTTAAGGGGGTCTGAATACGTTCCGTACCCACAGTATATATTGTATTAAAATACTTGTTCTACATCTTACAAGGATGAATCGTACAACCATAAATTATATATAATACAGTAACACATTCCCAGAGATGCATGAACTGATAGAATGTGCACATTAAATGCAGTCAAACACAAGGCTAGTAAGAATGTGATCTCTCACACACATTGCGTAATCAAACACAGCATCCATTGATCACACTCAATGCAGTATCCCCCCATTATTAGACGACGCTTCATCAAAATAGCCAGCGCAATTAAAACCAGGTCGTGAGAAAAAAATAAGGCTCTCTAAAGCACACATTGTCAAAAAAAAAACAGCTAAAGCCTCCCGTGTAGATGGCAGGCTGATTACTTTTCCCACAGAACACACATTCTGCAGACTTATTAGCTCCGAGCGTGTTTAATATGCGCCCTGCGGACGAGCTGTGACGCTCTGGAGTTTACTAAACGGGGGAAGAGTGCTCGGAATTAAAAAACGGCGAAATGAGGAAGGCAGAGGGAAAATTAGGAACATGGAGGCAGAAATAAGGAAGCCAGCAATGCAGTTTAGGCGGCCTGATACTACAAAAGAAGATGGATAGACACAGCAGAACTGTATCTAGTTGAGGTGAGGGGAGAGGTGATCAGAATCAGATGAATATTTTAAATTGACAGAGAAACGTGCTTTCGCTGCAAGGCAGCTGGCGGGGCATTGCTCTTCTGTGACGGGTACTGTGCCAGTATTATCTCTCTTTCCCATCTCTCCTGTGAGTGTCCCGTGATGGATCGCTCCCCCGCCCGGAACCGGCTGCTTTATTGCAGATGTTTAGCAGTCTATAATTGAAAATCCGAGGGGAAATTATTGTTCAATCTCTCTTGCCGAATACCGACGCTATTGATCGGCTCGCGGAGCAGCTGGAAGTATAAATGATCTAATCAGAGTGCCCCGCATTGGTTATTCTGCATTTATTTCAACTTGAGCACAAGACAGAGACGTTCTATCAGAATAACAGTGCTTCTTTTCTGACTGCACACCCCTTCCACAGAACTACGGGGATTGAGGACGCTCACATAAATCCATAAACTTGTTTCGAAGAGCCAGTCTTTTGACTTCTGGTATGACGTGTGGTTCACTTTGCAGATTGTGAACCTTTTTCACATTTCTTGGTTTGGAAATTGTATGGGTTCATCTTTATGGGTTCATGGGAGACCACACTGTAATGAATTGCACCGCGAATTGCAGTATTTTTCATTCTTAATAATACAGCATATTGCTGTAAACTGCAATGCATTCTGGGGGGCGTGGCGGTTTGACTCAAAATTACAGGATATTACTGTAAATTTCAAGCATAAAGAGGCATTGTAGGATTTTCAACGGTTGAGATTCTGGTAGCAGCAAGAGAGAGTGGTCTACAACTGTGATAAGTGACTTATTTAATTAAAAACAATACAGCAAATTTAAAAAAAATTGTTAATCAAAGAATACGGTAAAATTCTGTAAATTAAATTATAGTAATGGTACTGTAAAAATTACAGCAATATTTTACAGCAGATGGCTGTATTCTTAATAATACAGCATATGGCTGTAAACTGCAATGCATTCTGGGGGCGTGGCGGTTTGACTCAAAATTACAGGATATTACTGTAAATTTCAAGCATAAAGATGGGGGCGTGGCGGTTTGACTCAAAATTACAGGATATTACTGTAAATTTCAAGCATAAAGAGGCATTGTAGGATTTTCAACGGTTGAGATTCTGGTAACAGCAAGAGAGAGTGGTCTACAACTGTGGCAAGTGACTTATTTAATTAAAAACAATACAGCAAATTTTTAAAAAAAATTGTTAATCAAAGAATACGGTAAAATTCTGTAAATTAAATTATAGTAATGGTACTGTAAAAATTACAGCAATATTTTACAGCAGATGGCTGTATTCTTAATAATACAGCATATGGCTGTAAACTGCAATGCATTCTGGGGGCGTGGCGGTTTGACTCAAAATTACAGGATATTACTGTAAATTTCAAGCATAAAGAGGCATTGTAGGATTTTCAACGGTTGAGATTCTGGTAACAGCAAGAGAGAGAGAGTGGTCTACAACTGTGGCAAGTGACTTATTTAATTAAAAACAATACAGCAAATTTTTTAAAAAAATTGTTAATCAAAGAATACGGTAAAATTCTGTAAATTAAATTATACTAATGGTACTGTAAAAATTACAGTAACTGGCTGGCAACCCTGCTGCCACTATTATACTGTAAAATTTATAGGTAATTTTTAACAGTGCATAGCAAAGGTCATTTTGCTCTTTTGCTCTTACAATTACAAAATAATATAGTAAATAAGGATAAAAAAAATTTGTGGAGAAACAATTTTCACTAAGAAATTGCCAGTAAATGTAATATTGAATTGAAATATTTTCATAGTAATAGTAACTCTTAATAGTAAAAATAGTTTTTTCACAGAGAGCAGCCAAAGAAAAAAAGAAAAGAAAATACGTTGAATAATAATAATAATAATAATAATAATAATAAAAAGTTATATATGTTTTCTAGATTTACAATGCTAATTATTGAGAAAATGGGTTTATTCTCAAGGGCTCAAAGTTCAACAAGTTTGCATAGCTCAGCAAACTGGACTGACTCTCAAAGATTTTCAAATTCTTTATATTCTGTGCCGTGGTTAGTTCAGAGCAGTGACAGAAACGAACCGTTCCTTTTTATCAGGAGCATTTTCCCTTCATATGGGCATTTTTTTTAAGATGCATCATATTTTATGTCACTTTCTTATATTTAATTTAAAAAAAAATGTGGATGAACAATATAGCAAAAACACGATACTGAGTCTAAAATGTAACTCAATAGAAACTTCAACTGTTATATGAAACGAAGCACATTATTTGAGAAATCAGCACTCTTGCTCGTGTGATGTTGCTAACTATATAATATAAATACAAGACAAAGCTGCTCATTTTGTTTTTCATAACATTTAAGAGCAGGGATTCTGAAATCAAAAGCTTTCTGTGTCCAAAAATGGTGTGAAAGGACTATGGGTGTTCTACACCTACATGTGAGCTAGCCTGTCCTACACTTTTGGGAAGATGGCAGCATTTCAAAACTAGTGTGAAGCACAACTTTTACCACCAGCTCTTTATGGTGCCTTGGAGAAAAAGAGCTTTAGGCTTAATTCAGTTTTATTTTTCATTCTCACATCTCTTCCTCTCTGCCCTTGAAAGTGTTTCGAGGCATCGAGATGCTTTCGGAGAATGATCGAGTGTGTGCACGTGTGTATGTTGGGGTGGTGTTAACAGGTTTATGCTGGGAACAGGATTAGTGCAGCTGTGTGAATGGAGAGAGAGTTACATTAAGTGTAAAGCAGCCCTAGGGTGGAGGATGACTCCTGCGAGCTGCGCTTTCTCTGTTCCTCCGTAAATCCCGCATTGTGCCGCCTGATCCTGGATCTCGACAACAGCTATCCTCAAGAGCTGATCCTCAACGCACACTATCCTACTGTCGCAGTCTGTAAAACAAAATACGCAGGATGACCTGCCTACAAAAGTCAGATTCGAACCTGCATTACTCACATGAGCGCCAAGGCTCTAGTCCATTGCGCTCACCACTGCACCATGGCTCCAAAGAGATTAATGAGTTTCAAAAAGGCTCTAGCTCGTTCTTCTCTTTTCTCTCTCTCCTTTTCCGCCTTTCTTCTCCTCTTACTTTTTTATTGTCCACCCTTTATCTGCTGTGAAGTGCATTACATGAGTGTCTATTGATTTCTGTCAGTATTGTAAAAGAGTGGAATGCAGCGAGGGTAAACCTATTGCACTTCTCTTCTTTCTGCTCCATTGTGTGGCTTAATCTAACTCCGGTCTAATTACCTGCGTTAAAGAGCCTCTTGTACACAAGATAGAAAAGACGCATCATTTGCTTCCCAAAGCCATCCTGTAAAGGCAGGCCGTTTCATTTCAGCTACCTCACTTTACCCCCCTCCCTTCCAGTCTTCATGTGTGGCTCCGGCTCTTCCTAGTAAACGAGTTTTAAATTGCAATCGTTCGACAGGAGGCAACGCCCTTGGAGCCAGTCGGCAGGATTCATCTGCATCTCGTGAATATGCGCGCTGTTTGCTAATGTATGCAAATGGGATGTAAAAAATGTCGGTAATTGGTGGTGGACGGATGGCGATGCCGATCAAAGGCGGGATGGGAGGCACCTTGGGGTCTGCTGGGCATTGCAACACAACTTGCTCTGAGTGAGCACAGTTCCAGCTGAACTCCAACCAGCGGTCGATTTTTTCCGTTTCTATGTGGATGGTTTATTATGGTAGCTGGGTTCAGCTGGTTTTTACTTAGAGAAAATCTGTGGAAAAGTATGGAAATGATATGGTATATTAAAGCACTCTGTGTTGTAAAATGAGCCAAACACATTAACTAAAGCGATAGTTCGCTCAAAAATGAAAAGTCTGTCATCATTTGCTCACCTTCTGTCATAGTTATGTCTTGTTTAGTTCAGTTCAGTCTTGTTTCGTTCAGTTACGTCATGTCTGCATCTTGGAATAAACCTCTCTGCTTAGTTTATGCCTTCGTCTCCCGTCGGTCAATACGTCACACCTTCAAGTTTTCCCAAACTTTCTTCTTCTGAACACTAAAGAAGATATTTTGAAGAGTATGGGTAACCAAACAGAAAGTCAACGGAAATCAAGTTTGGTGACCGACATTCTTCAAAATATCTTCTTTTGTGAAGAAGAAAGAAATTCGTACAGCTTTGGAACAACTTAAGGATGAGAAAATGAATTTTCATTTTTGTGTGAACTGTCCCTTCATTAAGCAAGAAAGAAGAGAATATGTAGAATTTGTTCACAATAAGTGTTCAAAATCTTTTCCAGATATTTCCAAATTTGTATTTGCCTTAGGACATGGACAATATTAAAGCTCATTATGTCATTCAGTCATGTTTTCTTCTCTTTGTGAACATACATAGCTTTAGATTTTAGAAAGAGGTATTGAAAAACCCCTGGTCTAGATGGTCCGATCTTTTGTTAGGAAGCATGTCCCTCTGCCCTGATCCGACCTCAAATGCATACTTAATAAACACGTGAACTTCAATCCTCTGACCCACTCTCTAGTCCACTATACATGTCCGCTAATTACTCCAAGAAACATTTTCTTTCTCCTTCTCCTCCAACTGCTTAATAACAGTAACCTAATTAATATTGCCCAAGGCCAGATGTAGTTTATAGACCACTGAATGAAGAGGAAAGTAGATTTTAAAGGCCATTTCTCTGTGGAGCTCCCACCAATATCTTCATGAGCGATTTTGGCTGCATTTCTCGTCAGATTGTTAGTTTCATTGTGGATCTTTAGTATCCGAGAGAAGATATTATACCTTACGGCTCATATATAGATTTAGCTCCTCTGGAGTAAGATTCATGCCTCATTGATCCGTCTGGGGAAGAGTAAGACTCAACAAATGAAAAATAAAGTCCTGACAAATAAAGAAACCATCTGTGACTTTATGAGGCAGAAGTGGACTTCAGGTATTGGATGAAGGGGAGACGATGTGAATGGCAGCTCCTCGGAGCTACGCAGGTCTTTCAATTAAACAGGAAGGCTGGGAAGGTCAGTAACTCTCGTCTCGGAAAGAGCACTGTCTTATTAAGGCTACTTCAGATTGAGTGAGAGTGAGAACAGATTGAGAAAATGAAAGGGGGGGGAGGGGTGGAGGTTGGCCTCATTGTTCAGCCGAAGAGAGCGAGACTGTGAGTGAGTGGACACAGGCTGAAAATGAACCAAGAGAGTGGGAGAATAATTTGGCCGTCCCCAGTGTTCGTATGTTGACTGAAGGAAGGAGAAGGACGGAAGGAGGAAAAGGGTGTAATTTCGCTTCTGGTAGATGTGCCTTTGGGAAAATCAGCCCAGCCTACAGTAGCCCTGCAGGCCCATAAATCACCTGACGAGCTCCTGGCTCCCAGGAACCCTGTGGTGGTGACCCCTTCCTCCGCCTCTTCCCACATTTCTCTTTCATTTCTAAGATTTCGCTGCATCTCATGCTATGTACAATTCCACCTCCCCATCAGTATAATTGCCCTGTGATGTGATTCACACTAGGATTTCATGCGACACTTTGACCTTTGCGTGAAAAAAGCGCAGATGATATCATAGAAGAGTGATTTTGCCATTTATTACGTTGCACGGAATATTTAATATACATTTGTACTGTAAAGTCACAGTTTCTTTTCCATCTTCTATTAATTTTCATCCCTAATAATCTCCCACTAATACAGAATGCAAATTCTCTGGTAATCGTTCAGGGCAGCGAATGGGATCAAAGTTGAGGTTGTACGTATTTTTGTTGGCCCACCCGGAACTTGGCGTCACCCTGGTTCCCTTGATAACAACCCAAGTAGATTTTTCCATTGGCTTTTAGATTGTTGCAGAAAATAAGCTCTGTGACCAATAAAACTGGATGATTCTTGTGCGTTTTGTTCAACTTCAATGCATTTTGAAGCCTAAATACCATCGGGAGAAGTAAAAAGCTAAATGTAGGCGATAAAGAAACTACACCATGGACACATGACTTGAACTTTACCATCATTAAGCTTTTTTAGTTTGGGAAAAAAAAGTTCCTGAAAGTTTGAGTTCAAATAGTTCGCAATAGCGTGATTATTAACACAACAAGGCTGTGAAAGTGATTTCACAATTCAATTTTTAAATTTTAGTCCCATTTTTCCTCTTGTACCTTTTTCATGACAAGTAAAAGCATTAAAAAAAATCACATAGGGGTATTACTGATATTATAGAATAAAACATGAAAATATCTTGAGCTTGTGTCACCGCAGACTTTATTTCAGTTATTTAAAAAGACACATTGATGATGGAAGCAGAAGTGATCAAATTTTGGCCTACAAAAACACCTCATCCCTACAGCATTTGCTTCACTAATGCATTGAAGTGCCTCAAGAATTTTTTTAATACATAAAAAAAAGAAGAAAATATAGTCACATTCTGAGAAATAACTGAGATATAAAGTTTCCATTATCAGAAAAAAGTTACAATTGCAAGATATAGTCACTTTATGTTTCACAATTGCGACTTAATTCCTCGTAAATGGAACTTCATATCTCACAGTGTGAGTTTATATCTCACAAAGTTGCATTAACGAGAAATGGTCACAATCACTTTATGTTAACGCTGAGGTGGAAATAGACTTTTCCATGGTGGCAACATCATTTCGAGTGAAAGATATTTCTTCTGATGGAAAATGGAAGAAGATTTTTATTATTGTTATTATTATTATTATTATTATTATTATTTATTCTCTTTGGAATAATATGCACCAATGAATCATGCGCATCAAGATCAGGTTTGAATTCATGTTGAATTCAATACATGAAGCTGATGGCTCCCCATTGTCTGGCTTTGACAGTAGGCTGTACATGTGATGCACACGCTCCAGCTTCCCGCCGGAATACCACTGATCGTGTTTGAATATAGAGTGTTCTGTCTTTTATTACCCTTGTGCCATTGATCAGTCCCATCGTAATTGTTGCTTCGTGAGGTTATGAGACCCCTCCTCCTCCCAAAGGACTAGAGGAAGGCCCGTGCCTGCTCTACGGAGACTTGTTGTGAAAGCAGCCCATAGTTGAATATTTTCGGCAATCGTCTCCAGCGGATTTCATAAAGCAACTCCTTCACTTGAGTGGAGGTCCGGGGAGAGTTATCGTGACTGCATAGAGGGGAATAATTGTTTCTGAGCTTGAACGGGGTGACATCTCAACTTCTTCCTTCCGCACTTTTTCTTCTCTCTTCTGTATTTCTCACATATTTTATGGTAGCTCCCTTGTGCATTGAGTCTCAGCATTTTTCTTTCCAACACTCTTTTCATTCCTGATATTAATGGTCTTGAGCAACACATTTAGTCTTACAATTCTTTTTTTTTTTTTTTCCACTATGTTCCACTATGTTGTTGATGCAATATTGCAATGTTATTTTCTTCTTCATGTCTGGTTCCTGTTGCTGTTTGCATGTCTGATATCTGATGTATAAAAACAGAACAAACTGTGAACGGCAGGCGAGTTTTTATTAGGTTTTGCTTCCTGAGAGAAAGATGGTTGTTTACAGGGTTATATCTGCTCAGAGTATATATATATATATTTCCACTTTAAGCAGTGGCACATGCCTTAAAACAAATGTGCATGTATGTATGCATGTGTGTAAAATCTCCAAAACTGAAAAACTGCCGTACGTCGGTTTTTCAACACATTTCTTTCCACTTCAGTGACCTCCATCCATAACTCCTTGAATTGAGTTTCTTTATCCTGTCTGTCCTACACTCTATGGCAAGATTTTAATTGTGAATCTTGGGGCCGGTAGCAGAGTCCCCAGTCTCATTTTAGCAGCGCCTGAGACACTAGATGGGACTTAACTGGCCCTGAACAAGCAGAGGTCAAGTCCTCCGAGGTCCACATCTACGCTAGAGATAGTGGGCTTGTTATTTTAGAACTGCAGCCCATTTGATCTGTGAAGAGCTTAAGAAATTAATTAAGCTAATGGCATGAAATAAAAGTTGTAGTCCAAAGTCAGCAGGAGGGCCTCTTCTTTGTGTTCCCGTTTTAGTGGACATTTATAGGTCTATGTGGAAAAGTATATTGATTTCATAAAAGGTCACTGAAAGCAAATGGAGAAATGGGGTGATTACAGATGAATATATCGCTCCACCATGCATTCGTCGGGGACTGTTTTGTACGTTGATGCTGCAAAAGTCAATAAGAACATCTTCATAAGAGGCTCTCTGCGAGAACTTTGAGATATTGGCGTTCTAAACAGTCCTTCGATTGAAATCAATAAATCTCTCTTTATATTTGATATTTATTTGTGGCCCGGTCTCCCATGGTTATAACTATCGGCATGAATTTCCGGACAGGAACCACCCGTTTGTATTTAAAGCAGCAACTGCAGTTTTTGTTTTCATGTGCCATGTTTGACTGTATCTATATTCGTTTCATCCAAAATATATAAAATCCCATTATGCAAAGCTTTTATAGGACATTTTGTAGGCGAAATCCAGTCATTTTAATATAAATCTGTGCGATCTGGAATTTTACATAAGAGTGAAACATTTCCCCACGCAGATTTCACATGCCCCGTTTAGCAACAGAATGACGTTCACGACGCGTCATTACGTCACTTCATAAGGTTCCCATGGCAACAGGGGGAAAATAATGGCGCTTTACTTGTGTGAAGTAAACGCAACGTTTTTCAACTTTCTGCTAAGATATGTGAGACTTTTTTGCAACGAAAATACAGCGATTATGAAATCATGCTAGCCCCGCATATTTTTCTTGCTGAAATCGGCAATTTGTGCGGCGAAAGTGCGGCGTATTTGAAAAAATGCGACCCCCGCATAAACATGCGGACTTTGGCTGATTATGCATGAAATCAAGCGATCGCATAATCGCGTTTTTCTGGAGGGACTGACTACTGATGAACGTTACATTGCCTGTGAAAATTCACTAATATGACTGCTACTCAATGGCATTTTTAGTCATTAAATTGTACATTTTAATTGAACCATCATGAATACCAAGAGTTCAGTTGAGAACAACTTTTTAAACTTGATTTCCAAGAACCAACATCTTGTGTCACCATCTTTCCGAGAGCCAACTCTCTTTTATAATGTGGTAAAAAGCCGTTCTGAGCGAGGTACGCCGCTTAAACTGTTAACCCGGATGAGAGTGTGGTCCCGAGTCCATTTCAGACCCAGTTGGGTTTCGTGGCCAATTGGGCTAAAAAGCTGCCCTGGGATCCACTAAGATCCATTCTCTGCATCTGCCGTGCAGGAAGTGGCATTGAGTACCAGGCTAGTTCAGAATAATTGACTGTTCTAGCCCACCCACTTGATGGATAGTCCCTCCGCAAATAAAACACCAGCGGTAATTACCACTAGTAATATGGAACATTTTAATGAGGAAAATGGCTCACTCTGGGACATTTTTCGGAAGTGGTGTTGGATATGCAGCATTTTTTATCATCCAAATAGCACATTCGGACAGAAGGATGTTTCCACGGTGAACCCCCATCATGACTTTATATTCATGTGGCACTCTCGCTGTGCACTTACATGATTTATGTAATCAGACTATGTTTAATCCTTGAAGGAAGGTTCTCTTCATCTAAAATTAAACATGATTCAAGACCTAGAGGCCATGGAAAGTTTCTCTCTCCCTCTTTCATTTCTCTTACTCATCCTTTCTTTACTCCTTTTTAAAATCGGTAATCGATTGGCGCTTAAGCTCCAGAGAGATAATCAGTTTGTCAAATCGCTGAATGGGGCTCCATCAATCGCTGGGTTGTGTATTGTGTACCTGTACTTTCACCGCAGCTGGGGCTTTGTCATCTGAAACGTGTTTTGGAAATCTATTAAAGTGGCTCTCTCTGACTTCATTGAGCTGGAGAAGCGTGGAAGGGACGGTGTCCCTCAGGCGAAGAACGAGTGAGAAAGGGGTGAAGATTGATTGATATATATATATATTTTTTGTTTGTTTGTTTCGTATTTTTTTAAGGGGAGCTTGTTTTACTAAGGCAGGGTCTTCCTTTGCCCGGGTTCCCAGAGTATGTGTGGATCTTTTATTCTCAAGTCCTTGTGCTGAAGAAATCTAGGTTTTTAAGGGTGAATAGTTTGTCTTTTATTTTGTTTTTGTCTCGTCGTAGTTTTTTTTTTTTTTTTTTTTTTTTAAATGCAGTGTGTTGCGAGCCCCCTTTCTAAGGTCTAAGGGGCAGGAAAGGAGGGTAACAAAAAATATGGAATAGAGAAAGAGAGAGAGAGAGAGAGAGAGAGAGAACTCCTGTCTCCAAGTCCCAGGACAGACACACCAGATTTCAAAGTAAAAAGATATAACATGTTTTATTTTTAAAAAAAAACAAAAAAACAATGGGATGTAAAGAAATTAAGGGTGGAGGTTACTTTTACAATGTTGCTTTCATTACTTTCATTCATTTCTCACTCCAACTGGCAAATGGTAACTACAATCTCTAACCATACTCACAGTCTCTGAAAGTGGATATCCTCATCCTCAGTTTGTTTGGAACACTCTGGGATCTTATATACTGCTCCACTCACATCTTAACAAGCTGGAACATGAATCAGGTGGCACTTCCAACCCTGACAACACAAACACAGGAATGAGCGCCACATCTCACACCAGCAACAAAAGTAAATCACGCAAAGATGCTCCTAAGCATTTCTTTTACAACTCAATAATTCAAATAAAGTCATTTGTGTGAACGCATATTGCTGATCATTGCCTTTCTTTCACTTGCTGTTATGGTCACTGTTTCATTCACCGACCCTTCATGTCAGACACAACTGATCGATATTGAGTGGCCTCGATCTCGGATAAGTTTCCTAAAAGTAATGTATGCACAAGAAACCATGGTAAAAGTCAGGTTTTTCCCATGTTTTAATAATAAAATATAGAAGTCTATTGAATAAAATTAGTCATAGCCATATTTCCAATACATTTTGTTTGTTATTTGGGAAACGTCACACATCGGTGAATCAGAATCGTCAGTAATCCTCAGCAAACTTCGACAATTGGTCGAACTGGCACATTCGGCTCATTTTGAGTCGGACGTCCTATTGTGCATCTTGCGTCATCAACCCGGAACTAAAGTTCGATTCAGTTCGATTAGAACCGGCTCAAAAGAATTGGACCTCACTGGTAGTTAGCTTTTCTTAGAAAGTCCTTGTAGTCTGACCAACCAAGTCATGCGGTCCAACAAACATCCAGAAAAACAAAAACATGCATACCTCCGCAGACCCTCATGACTGTGTTTCAAGGTCAGTAGTCTCTTACGAAATCACATGGTCGGTTCAGGTTGCAAAATGTCATGCGGCGTGACTCGTAAAATATTTTACCTTGAAAAGCATGTTTATGAAAGTTGGATTAAGATGACTCACCGAAAGTCAGGGTGTTGGAGAATATTATTACTTTTACCACTTGCCATTTTTCAGAGGCTTTAATTTAAACCATTCTTGACGATGGTTAGAATAATTCAAAACCTTATGAAAATAACATGAATTTAAAGAGTGCGTTTTTAGTTTTGAACTAAAATACTTTCCTTTTATCAGATGCATTTGCATGCTTGTGGCAATCTTCCTTTTTTTTCCCTTTAATTGTGAAGACCCAGAGCTAGCGACTCTTGACAGGCATTGTCACTTTACTTGTCTTTCTTGCTATCTTTTTCTCTTGCCTCTTCTTAAAACCCACTCCATCTTTATATATCATTGCCTTCCTCTTTCCCTCTGAAGGGAAAAGGTGACAGGAAGTTTGTCAATGTCTGCTGAGAGCCAGAGAGACATAGTGTGAGAGTGTGAATAAAGATTGTGAGAGCGAAGGAGGAGAAAAACAGGGGGGAAACAATCGTGGGTTATTCATGACACCATTATCCTGGGCTAAGTGACAAGAATTGCACAGACAGCAGGGTGTGTACGCTTTGATTAATGGAAAGAATGAGCGAATGTGACAGGACAGGTGACCAACCATGGGACGCACTCTCCGATGACACTTTTAACAGCTGCCCTGCTCGGCATTCTGGGATACTTCCTGTCACTGGTTCCAAGGAAATCGAGCCGTCTGTGTGTGTTTTAGTCGGAGGTTTCCTCTACAAAAGCAGACCTGTGACATTGCATTCTTTTTTGCAGTCTCCGTTCATTTGCATGGAAATGCAGTTACGTGGAAAAGAGCAGCATGAGCATTCCTCAAAATTTCTCTTTTTTTTTTGTTCCACCATCAAATGTGAAAAGCCTAAGGGTGCATCAACAATACAAGAAGGAGTTATATAATCTGTTTAGGGGTATAGGAACATTGTGTAGGCCATGGAGAGTGACAGGAAGAGATGGATAAGACTGTTCTCTAGTTGAGAATTTCACCGTAGGACAGGTCATCAGCCAATTAAACCTCCGACTGCTTCCCCCACCATCCCCGCCTTTCTTCCACACATTGCTCCATTTTAATCAGAGCACACAACTCTTTCTCCCACACACACACACACACACACTCTCTCTCTCTCTCTCTGTCTGTCTCTGCAGTTTCATTCCTTTCCTCATTTCCAAACATGGCACAATTCAAATGCAAATGCCAGAGCCCAATTACACATTTGTGTGTGGTTAAGTCTGTATCAGTCCCAAGGAGATTTCATTTGTACAGAACATTGTGGTAGGCTAGACGAGCCTTATAGCTCACAATTCCTCCTCTATTCCTGATGATCAAATGAAATTTGCTTTAACATTGTGTTGTCCAGCTTTAACATCGTGACAAAAACCTGCATTGTTTTGCACCCAAAATTATTAATGTGGGAAATCACCATGGCAACCACTTTTAGTACGGTACTTCTGTATATATTAACTGTATATAAGCATATCATATTAACGTATTATGATGTATTACTGTAAAACTGCAGGGTGTGTTGTGGATTTTTTTCTTTCTTTTTTGTAATGCATTAATCCTGAAATATTAAGATCATAATACTAAGATAATAAGCAAATATTCAGTGATTTTTAATCAGCCGGGGATGAATTTACTTGGAGGTTATATGGTCACATAAGTTAAGCTGTTGTACTATTAGCAAAATGTCCTCTTACTCACATTGTGCATGCCAGATCCGTCTTACTGTAAGCTACTAACCCTCTGAAGCACGTGCAACAGACTTTTTTTAGGCTTATCATAGCCTTCGTTAATGAGAGACCAATTGTGTGGTCTAATTATCAATGCATTTATTTGCATAATCTCGGTACGGCTCCATGTTAAGGCAGTACGAAGTTTTGTTGTTTAGGATTGAACTAGAGGTCAGAGTGGAATACAGAAAGATCAGAAAGTTTGGCGTGCCTCAAGTCTTTGTCCTGGGGCCATTTTCCCTTTCTGGTTCCACTAATAAAACCTGGTTCCAGAGGGAGGAGCTATAGTGCTGGATAGGCTCTTCTGTAGCTGACTTTGATGTATAGCTCATTTTGGCTCTTTGCTACCAATCCGTGATGGATGGCTGTGATGGTGATGTTTTGTCCAGCCTCTCTAGTCCTCTTGACTCTGAGCTTGTGGAAATCCATCACTGTCCAGTAGCAGTTGCTGACCCCTGATAGATAGTTCCCTGATGTTCACACCAACTACAAATGCCACACAAACCTTCTCAATACTCTAAACAACTACATTACACCTCTGGTTACACATAGTTGAGGAATAACAAAAGGTCAACCCTTCCCTATTCAGAAGCCCCGAAAGTCTTGTTTAATATCTCTGATGTGTAAAGGGTGAAACGCCATGCTCTTATAACACATTCCCACGGGGGGTCAGGACGGTTGACACTTCCGTCCCTATTGGTTAGCCCATTGGACGTCTGGCGAAACAGAGATGTTTGAGGAGTTACAGTAAACCATGGGCTGATGCAATATTCATGGGTCTCAGGGTAGCCCGGCGGAACGTTATTCCCATAAATAGTAACAGGAAACGAAGGAGTAGACTCGTCTGGATTTTTACTTCACAAATTGAAAGATTCTCTCTGGACATTTCATCCTACATCCTCTTTCACACACGCTCACTTTCGCCATCTCCTTTTCCAGGTCTGCAATTCCTTTGAACACAAGCAGCATGCAACGCAGCCTTCTTTGTTTTTGAAGTCAGAATAATCAGATTTATAATCCTTTTCAGTTGCTCGAGAGGTCAGGATAATGATGTCAGGGAATTAATATTAAAATAGATGAGGGATGGGTTCAGTGCATGTTTTTATATAAAATGCTCGTCCTTTCTCTTTGCTTTTATTTCTTTCCCGCTCTGTGTCTAGCTTTGATGCAGAGCTTAAATATTATAGGATGTTCTGTGTATCTATTCTCTCTATCAGCAGGATTCGCTGATGTCCCTGCAGAGTAACAAGTCGAATAGACGACCGCTATACGAGGGCATCCAATTTGCACTTTAAATTTTTTGCTAGATATATTTTCATCGCTGTTTAAGGTCCAAAGCAATTTTTTTTTTTCCAAATCTGCAAGCACATGCATATAGCAGGGCCACATCTCAGTAAAATACGCTCAGAGGAGAGGCTAGCTGAGAGAGAGTGACCTCCTTTGTCCACTAAAGCAAAGCCAGCACAGTTAATTAAGATGTCTGTTCAGCACAAATTAACTTTTGTAATTTTGCCAAGGCATTATGGGAATGTTTCTGTTTTACAAGGATTTCCATATGGATTTTATTGATCATGAATGCATTTACCAGAAGAGTTTAAGAGATGCATAAACCTACAATAATAAAAGCACATGCTTGCCAGTGCCACACTGTAAACAATTTTAGTGACACTGCCTTTCCGAGCACCGCGCTAATGCAAGTGTTATAAATTTTTACCAGAAATAAATTGTATGCAAATGCTTCAAAAGCAAATAAGCGTGTATACTATAAAGATAAGGGAAAAAAATATTATTTTAATCGTTTAAATCGTGTTCCAACAAATATACGCCTTGTATTTGTTTTGCTTTCGTATGGTTTTGATGGGTTTTTTTAAGGTGCAAAATGTTTTTGTTTTTTTTTGAATTTCATGAATTAAATAATTTTTGTCGGTTGCACCACATGACTTGTTTCAAGAATTGAAATTATAAAAGATTATGAGATTGCATGTTTGCATGCATGCATATTTCGCAATAAATAAGCTCTTCTTTCCTATTGTTAGAAACTATTTAGGGCAGGATTTGATTTTGTCCATGGGGATTTGATTGGATGGCGGATTGGATTGGATTGGAGTGAGAGGTTGCCCCGCCCTTGTGGCGAGAAACACGTAATCGCTCACATGAATTAAAAAAAAAAAAATGTGCAAGGATGAATCATTTATAATTAATACAGGGTAACATTTTACAATAAGGTTCATTATGAACTAATAATGCACTGCATTTATTAACCTTTGTTAATGTTAATTTCTACATTTACTGTGAACTGGCACAGAATACAGTAACAAATGCATTGCTCATGGTTAGTTAATACATTAACTAATGTTTAACTAATCAACCTTATTGTGAAGTGTTACCAAATACTGCAGTATTCCATAAAAAAAGCAATGACAGTATTTGGCTGAAAGAAAAAACTGTCCATAAAACACAGTTTACCCTAATGTCCATGCCATGCTGAGAACATATTGTTGTTGCTATGAATTTTGAATTGCATTCTTGTGTTTCTGACCACGGTGATGCGTGAAATGGAGCTAGAAGCGTTTGCGACCTTAGTCTTCTCCACAGGTGCTATGTCTGCTTCTGTGACATTTAATTTACCACTCATAGCTTTTCATTGGAAAGTTGCACCTGCCTCTTTGGGTATGTGTTCCTCTGTTCCATTGATTTTGTTTTTTACTGAACAGGAGACTGAGAGAGAGAGAGAGAGAGAGAGAGAGAGAGAGAGAGAGAGGCAACATTTGCTCTATGGGATTCTTCCTGACGCCCCGTCTCACTGCTCTGTCAATACCTCAAAGGTGCCACAGACAGATCCTTTTCTCACTTTTTTGCTTTTGCTCTCTCTCTCTCTCACACACACACACACACACGCTTTCACACAATGAATATTGTCACATCGATAACATTCAGTAACAGCCAAGACTGGCGCCACCTTTTTATTGAAGCATGTCCCATGCCAGAAATAAAGAAAATCACTACCTGAGAAACTCTGTCTTGCCAAACATCATAGGGTTTGATTATCGCACACCCAGAATTACTTTAAAAAAAAAAAAAAAAAGCGCTGAAAACACAGCACAACTTTCTTGGCTTTCAAGTAATGGTGACTTTCATAAATAATCACAGCATTGTTTTTGCCCTATTGAATCTGCTTTTTATTTATTATTTTGCATTTATTGTACTTGAATTTTGTCCACTTTCTTCTTGAGTTTTTATCCAGATGCACAGAATTAGTGCTGGTTGTAGCTCTGATCTTTTCGTAAAATGAAAAAATAGTTGAATATAAACTCTGCTGTTTTGTTTCCAAAACTCATTTGCTCGACCTTAAGGCTGACGAACTTAGAGGACCCTATCATACACACAGTGCAATGCGACACCAGGCGTGATGCAAGTGTTTTTTACTAGTTTCACCCCGACGCAGTTATCATTTTCATATCCAGCGCCACGTACTCGCGCCCATCCGTTCGCCCATGGGTGAGCAGGTCTGAAAGCGAGTTGTGTTCAGGTGCATTGTTGGCGTATTGCTATTTTGTGGCAACTGAAAACAACTGCACCACTAAAACTTGGTCGAAAGTCAATGCCGCAGTATTTTTTTTTAATTTAAAAGGTGCGTTAGTAATTTGCGCCTATAGGCGGGTGCACAACGCTCCTACACTCTACTTGTTACACACACACAGGGATGCACACAAACCTTTTTAAATATGAAAAATAAAAGGATTCCTCTTTGGAGAAGCATTCATTCCGCTTGCAAAATTCTGAAATGCACCTGACTTTTACAGGGAATGGGAGATTAGACTCTGATTGGTTTATTGCACTCTATGCCCAAAGCAAAGTCATTAAGAGAAAATAGGTACAACCATTTTGGCCCATGCGCCTGGCGCGCAGACCATTTTTTCCATTGTTAAACTAGCAAAAGTGGATTCGGATACGCCCTAAGTGCACCTGCGCCAAGCGCTTCAAACCATGCGCTTAGAGCGGTAACGTAGGGGCCAGACAAACACTGTTCCTGAACATTACAACGTTTATCTGTGTGATGCACATTTTATGGAGAACAGCTTACTGTAGCTTTTACAAGGCTGTTCACCGCCCCTTTGGAAAATGAACCATAGTTTTGTGATCGATTACTGCTTGTATAACCACAGTTTTCCAACAAATATCATAACTAAATGGTGCATAACATCATATGTAAAAAAAAACAACAAAAAAAACGTACAAATCTGTGCTTGAAAATCTGTTCTGCATGATCTGTTAAACCCTTAGCCCGCCTGTAAAATTTGCCTAAAAAAGCCTAAAAAGAAAAAAAGGCATATGCAAAGTAAATTGCATGCTGTTCTTGAACTATTTGGAATTATAGCCATGGTTTCGGTCTCTTTTGTATGCGTACCACTGGAACGCTAACACGTTGACATTATTCAATCTGAATCAGGCTTGGAATTGACGCCATCCTTAACATTTACATCTCAGTAGAGCTCTGAAGGGGCGTGACATTTCCCGAATATGCGCACACTGGTCCAGCTAACCAATCACAGCATGTTTCCTGTTTCGGAAGGAGGGGCTTCATTGAAACACGAAGTATTCGGTGCATTCGAGCCAGACATGGGAAAGAGGTGCTGTAATGATTTAAAATACATGAAAAATGCATATTCTAGTACACCCAAAAAGCAAAATCAAGACCTCATTAAAGGGGATAATGGATCTAAATCATCCTTCTCCACATGTCAATACAAATGTTCGTGATGTCGGCAGTCAAAACTTATGTTTTGTTCTTCACTTTTTTAACACTTTGTTAATAACGTAGCTACAGAACATTATGTTAATGGCTGCGGGAGCCCAAGAGTCCCTGTAGTGTAGCTGTCATTCAGCAGCTTCTTAAAGAGGAAAAAATTAAATAAAAGAAAATTGCCTAGAACTTTTGAGAACATTCAAGTAGGACAGAGTGTTCAGAAACCTGAAAAAATCAATTCAGAAACAGTATCTATCTGACTCTGTTATTAAATTATTCTCTTTAGTTTTTTCCTTTGCCCAGAAACCCACTGAATAATATCCAGGTAGCTGAGGTTTAGCTTATGTTTAGCATTTAGCCCCTACCGATAAGATTAACTGAACAAAAATGCATCACTGTTTCAACTAAAATCATTAAAAATAGCAAACGTGTCTTGAACAGCATGATTTCTGAAGGATCACGTGACACTGAAGACTAAGTAATGGCTGCTGAATATTCAGCTTTTCAGTACAGAAATAAATTAAGTTGAAGTAAATAACTTCACTGTTTTGATCAAAATAAATGCAGCCTTTCAGAGCTTTCTTTCAAAGACCTACAGCCACAAACTTTTGAACAGTCAGGCTTGGGGAGGAACGAAATTTGAGTCACTGTATTTTCATTTGAAATGGGTGGTAATCAGATTACAGTTCCATCTGAAAAGTGTTTTAGATTACCAAAGTGATTACTTTGAGTTTTAATGTCATTTAAACAGCGATTGGTGATTCTCTGACTCTGACCGTCTGAAAAAGACGAGTTCAGTTTCATGTTTTCCACTGTTTTCATGTTTTGTGAGTCATTTTATAATTCACTCGTCACTGCGACTTTTTCTCACAATTGTTTTTTTTTTCCCCTCAGAATTGCGAGATTTAAAATCACAATTGCAGAAATGGGAGATATAAACTTGCAAAACTATTTTATTGCAATCGTGAATTTAGTATGTGAGTTTACATCTCATAATTCTGACTTTATAACTCACAATTGCAACTTTATATCACACAATTCTGAGGGAAAAAGTCAGAATTGTGAGATAAAAACTCGCAATGACCTTTTTTTGTGTTTGTTTCACACTTATTAATATTCCAAAGTATTCTAAAGCAGGGGTCTTCAACGTTTTTCAGGGCAAGGACCCCTTAGATGAGCGAGACACGGAGCAGGGACCCCCCCCCCACACAAAATATGTCAAACAGCTCGCGATTCGGACTTTATGGCTCGCGATTCGGACTTTATGGCTCGCGATTCGGACTTTATATCTCGCGATTCGAACTTTATGGCTCGCGATTCGGACTTTATGGCTCGCGATTCGGACTTTATGGCTCGCGATTCGGACTTTATGGCTCGCGATTCGAACTTTATGGCTCGCGATTCGGACTTTATGGCTCGCGATTCGGACTTTATATCTCGCGATTCGAACTTTATGGCTCGCGATTCGGACTTTATGGCTCGCGATTCGGACTTTATAGCTCGCGATTCGGACTTTATGGCTCGCGATTCGGACTTTATGGCTCGCGATTCGGACTTTATGGCTCGCGATTCGGACTTTATGGCTCGCGATTCGGACTTTATGGCTCGCGATTCGGACTTTATAGCTCGCGATTCGGACTTTATAGCTCGCGATTCGGACTTTATGGCTCGCGATTCGGACTTTATAGCTCGCGATTCGGACTTTATGGCTCGCGATTCGGACTTTATGGCTCGCGATTCGGACTTTATAGCTCGCGATTCGGACTTTATGGCTCGCGATTCGGACTTTATAGCTCGCGATTCGGACTTTATGGCTCGCGATTCGGACTTTATGGCTCGCGATTCGGACTTTATGGCTCGCGATTCGGACTTTATGGCTCGCGATTCGGACTTTATGGCTCGCGATTCGGACTTTATGGCTCGCGATTCGGACTTTATGGCTCGCGATTCGGACTTTATGGCTCGCGATTCGGACTTTATGGCTCGCGATTCGGACTTTATGGCTCGCGATTCGGACTTTATGGCTCGCGATTCGGACTTTATGGCTCGCGATTCGGACTTTATAGCTCGCGATTCGGACTTTATGGCTCGCGATTCGGACTTTATAGCTCGCGATTCGGACTTTATGGCTCGCGATTCGGACTTTATGGCTCGCGATTCGGACTTTATGGCTCGCGATTCGGACTTTATGGCTCGCGATTCGGACTTTATAGCTCGCGATTCGGACTTTATAGCTCGCGATTCGGACTTTAAAGCTCGCGATTCGGACTTTATGGCTCGCGATTCGGACTTTAATATGTAGGTAAAATTTGTCTATGGTAAAATTAAAAGAGCTCATAGCGACACCATCATGGCCCTTCTTTATTAATTCAAGTGGAGGTGACGTATTTCCTGTTTGAGAGTGGAGCTCCACTCGCCCACGGTCTGCAGTCAGACCCTTCTCATTTTTCGTCCGATTCGACATGTTGAATCGGCGTCGGGGCGTCAGTGAGAGAGAGAACTCTGATTGGCTGTTCAGCATAGTAAACGAGTCAGTTCACGAGAATATATAGCAAAAGTTATGAAAGCAAGCGAATAAGTCATGACGGCACCGACGGAAGCTTGTTCTAATTTCACGTCCTCTTACCCGAGCACTCGAACGCACGAATATTTTCATAATAACATGAGAGGAGTGGAATAAAGCACGTGATCAGCATGACTGATATTCAAAACGGTCAGCAAGCGCTGCTTTGTATATGGTTTGTATACTTGCCGTCTTGGTTTCGCTTTCCCCTTTTGAATGACGAATATAGACAAATATATCTGCTTAAATAGACAGTCATCTCATTTATATGCAGGCGCTAGTTGACAGTCGGCTTAAATTCTTTCGGTGCTCAAGCTCATATTTTTCCGCCGACATGAGCGACAACACCGTCGGCTTCCGTCGCCGCTAGTTCTTGGACGTCGGGTTGGTGTGTTTAAACAGAACTTCACATTTTAATTTTACTATCAGGCGATCCATTCTGGCGAGTTAAATTGTATATAAATTATTAGCCAGTAGCATTTTCAAATTATAGTCTGCGTTGACAGTATCATGAGATCACGTGACTGCACGTGGACGGAAGGGTTTTATTAAAGCTGTTAATGTAATACTATTTGTAAAATAAAATATATTTTATTTAAATTTGACTTTGTGATGTTTTTACACGTTTTATTTTTTTTTTTAATTTTGTGCGATCAAACATTAATTGACGGACCCCCTGCAATACCGCCGCGGACCCCCTAGGGGTCGCGGACCCCCGGTTGAAGACCCATGTTCTAAAGTATTTAGATTAAGTGACTAAACTTGAGTAATGTAACGAAATACGTTACAAATGACTTTTTAAAGCATGTATTTTGTAATCTGTAGTGAAACACATTGTAAAAGTAACCCACCCAGCCCTGGTGATATTGTATATCTTTCTTTTTGGAGGCAAATAAATGACACTCTCGCACTGATGTACCGCTAACGCAATGCTAGGCTAAAGAGAAAGGAAATCTATCAAAACACAATAGAGGCAAAATGCGTCTTGTTAAATTTCACAGCCAATAACAAGCTCTTTTAGAACAAAGACCTGACTATTAGCCCTAATTCTGCCGCTGTCTGGGTTTGTACGGAAGGGTTTAGCATTTGTAGTCTTTCATGGAGACGTGACATATCAGTCGTCAGCCGACTTATCGCATCCCGCCATTTCTTTGAGCATACTCTATAAGCAATTAGCCTAAGAGCGTGGAATGACTTATTGCAGGAAAGGATCTCTGCACTCTATTGTGTGAAGATCCGTTTTTCCCTCAGTCTGGAATGGAAAGCCCACTGGAAGTTGTTTCCTTCGAAGGTTCCGTCACCTCATGCGACTGTATTAACCTCTGAACTGTGCGAATGCAGCAGGAATTTGTTATCTCAAGCACTAATCATAACACTCTCTTCCTCTTGCTTACAGAACAGTGCTCTGAAGAAACAGATTAGATCTTGATCGCTGTCGCTGGTTTTGCCCCATGACCGGCTTTTCAGTCGAGAAGGGTGTGTGCGTGTGGTTGTTTGTCATGGTCCTAAAGTGCATTTTCTTTCATAACACTGTACATTTCAGGCCCCTTTCTCTTTCCAAACAAAGGCCGCTTAGATTATTTTTGCAGGGGTAACAGGAGCCCACTCCCAAGAGCAGGAAACTGAAGCAGAACGCTGCAGATAACATTCACAGAACAACATAGTCTGAGTCTTTAAGCTGATTAGAGATAAATGGGCGTTGTTTTTTTTGAGACTTTCACATGTATCTGGGTACTTTTATTACATGAAGCTCTTTAATAAGGTACACACTGAATTATTGGTGAATATTAGTGGAGTTTGAATTTATATTTACCCACGTTGGTCGTTATTGGAAACCGATAATGTGAAGGTTTTTTTTTTTTTTCCAATTCATACAATAAAATGCTTTTTAAAAAATTTCATTTTTTTGTGCTGCAGGTTTAAATCTTCTATATTAGAATTACTCTGCTTTTTTTTTTTTTAACTTATTCTTCTATTATTATTCATTACAGTATTTTGAATTAGTTTGTATTTTTATGTTGTGGTTTTAGTTAACTTTAACAACCCTGCTCTGCATTTGATTTAATTTAATTTAATTTAATTTAATTTAATTTAATTTATTATGGTTTTATTTTATTGCATTGTTATTATTATTATTTGGGGGTGGGGGGTATGGCAATAAAAGTATGGCAGTTGTCTTAGATTTGTTTTTTTCTTTAAATATATCCTTTTACTGCTCAGTTCTTTGACAGCGCGAGGAGAAGCTTTATGAAAAACGAATATGAGAATCTCAAGTATTAGCTGGACTAAACCCTAACAAGAAAGAAAGAAAGAAAGAAATTTTTGTAGGTTTTACCTGTTTTTTTTGTTTTTTTTCAAACAGAATTACAGTTTGTTTGTTTGTTTGTAAGGAGCCCCAGAAATAGGAGGCTAAATCGTGCGCACAATTTATTCATTCATTCCCTCGATTTACTAAATCCTGCACATGATTTATAAATTGAGGAAATTAAATTTTGAGCTGCCCTACCGAAAACTGAAAAAAAAAATTTTTTTTTTAAATTAATTCCTTATTTTAAATACTTAATTATTGTATTATTATTACCCTTTTTAATTAAATAATTGAATTGAATCTGAATTTAAAAAATACAAGCCAATAAAATAACCACACTTTTATTGAAAGTAACACAATAAAATAGGTCAGAAAATATTAAATATCAGTTCTTTATTCAGTTATATGCAACAGAATCAGATTGAACAAGTTTATTTTTTGACCAGTCATGTGTAGTCATAAAAATCTCTTATGCTCGTGAGCGGAGAGTAGTGGGCAGCAGATCAGTGGACAAGAGGGTAGCGTCATTTCACCAGCGTTGCCCAGCATGTTCCGGCACAGCAGGGCTACTGCAAACAGTAACAAGTATACAACAGATAAATTTCATGTTGGCACATTATTTGAGCCGGCTTTGCTTTTCCTGTGAGTGTGAGCGGCTGAAAGTGCATAGATCAGAAACTGGGTGCCCGGCTCGGCCAGAGTCACTTCAAAGTTGTGCATCTTTAGAAGCGGAGCTGCGCGAGAGTCAAACCTGAACACGGAGAGGCGGGGTGGCTTATATCATTACATTTTAGTCATTTAGCAGATGCTTTATCCAAAGCGACTTACAAGGGGAGCAATTAGGGGTTTCATGTCTTGCTCAAGGTCACTTTAGTCATGGTATTGAAGGTGGAGAGAGTGCAGTTCATTCACAATCCCCACCTTCAATTCCTGCCGGCGTGGGAATCGAACCAACAACCTTCAGGTTACAAGCCCGACTCCCTCACCATCAGGCCACGACTATCCCTTATATATATATATTTCCAGCATTCTTTCTCTTTCGGCCAAAAACTCAATTTGGACTTTCGTCTACCTGTTTGATCAAACAATGGACTATAGGGGGAGGACCTTATTAGAAATGCTCCATTTATTTTTCTTTGCCATTGTGTTCGGTGCCATTTGTGATTCTAGATTTAAAGTAAACAAATAAGTGTAGATTTAGCAGTAGCACAACAATAATTCACTCGCGCTGTTTGTCTGTCGACCAAAATTGGTCAGTACAACCCCTGATTGAACTCGTTGAGAAGGGCATGGAAAGCAGAGCCGCTCTTGTACCTAGCCCAAAAAAGATTCCACAGAGATTAGCCGAGTGTGTAATGGAGCAGGTGGAATGGAAGCTATGGATCCAGTCCATAATGGCCATAATGAATGCATACATCACACACTCTTCTCCTTGCGTAGGCTCAATACTCCGGTCAGTCGTCAACCCCGAGACCTCTAATGTACCAAATGCAATTTTCAGGATGACGAAATGCCTTCTCAGTCTGTAAGTGGTAAAATGTTTGGCGATGCAAAAACGCTGTTTAGATGACCCTGGTGAAAGGGTGAGGAAACAGAAACCGACCATGTCTTCTGCACATCCTAAGTGAAGGAAAGGAAGTTATCTTTTGATTAAAGATTATTGGAGACAAACTTTTTTGCCCTTGACGCCACTTCGTCTGTTGCCACGGACGTGATGGTGGATAAAGACTGATGGATAGACTAGAAAAGGCTAGAAGTTCATGAAGAAGCAGTTGAGGTAGAAAGCGAGGAAATGGTTTAAAAGCTGAGGGACATGAAGTAAATTCTGTATTTTAAGACTCATTAATCCTAAGAGTTTGCGAGGAAGTGATGGTGCCGCAGCAGGGGGGCATGCTAATTCAGCTGGCTTGTCCTGAGGGCCGTCCGCTGCCAGGACGGCGTGTGTCCCTGCTGTTACTGGTAGTGATTTATAAAAAAAAAACATTCACAGGTGCGTGTGGGTGTCTGCATGTGTTACTAAATGACAATGTGGACGAGGATATAGCAGGTTGCAGCATGTGCAAAAATAAAAGTATGGCAGTTGTCTTAGATTTGTTTTTTTTTCTTTAAATATATCCTTTTACTGCTCAGTTCTTTGACAGCGCGAGGAGAAGCTTTATGAAAAACGAATATGAGAATCTCAAGTATTAGCTGGACTAAACCCTAACAAGAAAGAAAGAAAGAAAGAGAGAGAGAGAGAGAGAGAAAGAAAGAAAGAAAGAAAGATTTTTTTACAAAACAATTCCATTGAATCATCTATACACACAACTTCAAATTAATAACACATCAAAAATTAATTATCCTTCAATTACAGTACAAATAAAAGAAAGAAAAGAAAGAAAGAAAGAAAGAAAGAAAGAAAGAAGAAGAAAGAAAGAAAGAAAGAAAGAAGAAAGAAAGAAAGAAAGAAAGAAAGAAAGAAAGAAAGAAAGAAAGATCTTGGATTTAACTAGAAGAAATATTTTTATGTCATTTTTTTTACAAATATTATAAAGAAAAATGATATTAAGTGAAATAAAATATAAAGAATATGTATCAAATCATTATAATAATAATTAAAAAAATCATTCACATCACTGAAATTATAAAATGTATTTATTAAAATTAAATAATTTTTGATAAGCTGATGATAAAAGTTTTGCAATGTACATGATTGTTATATGCAGTTTATACATATATAATTCTTTATTATTTTTTATATTTTGTTTTTAATATATACATATATATGAAATATAAAAATAATAAAACATATACATATATATATATATATTAAATGCATGATTTTTTACATTTTTTATGAAAAATTGTTATATATATTTTAAATTGTTTTACACATTTAATTTATTATTATTATTATTATTTTATTTATTTTAAAAAAAATTATTAGTCGTATACCTCCTACCATACCGTAGTGTTTTGCTCGCTTGTGATTGGAACAATACTTACAAATTTATACCAGCTGACACTTTATCATTTCAACCGGTATATCGCCCACTGCTCTTCTAGGTACTTGTTTTTCTCCTCCCACACTCTACCCAGATGACAACACTTTCAGCATCTCCTGCCCCACAAACGCCATCCTCCACACTCGCCTTTAACAGCTGAGCTCAGTGCTTAGAAGCCGAGGTCTTTGATCCGGCCCTGAAAGTGTCTAGTGCCGTGTACTGGGGGAGATAAGTTGAACCAGGTGAGCGGGAGAGATAGCAACTGCCGACATCACGCCTTTCCAACTCAGACGACCACAATAACTCTGCTGCTTATTCTGTTGTGTAATCAGCCAGCCACTGATGCAAATAAAAAATAAAAAAACCAAGATGAAGAACAACCTGCAATTGCGTTTTTATTTAAGACCGAGACAGTTTGACTCTTGTATGTGAAAGCGTAAAATATAAAATTGTCTGAATTTAGGGATAAATTTCTTTGTTCCTTATCATGGTCCAAAATGTACTGTTGGCAATGCTAATATTTATCTTACATTTGCAGTGCAATGTGATGTCAGGTACGGTTTTTTTTTCACTGTACAGCTTATTCATCCCATTAAAAATATACACGTAAGACCTGTAATATAGTAAAATAATGCTACAAATAGACCTTTTTAACTTTCTATTTTTCGTATGTCTGAAATTATAGTGTTGGAGTCGTTGAATGAATGTTTTATGATAGAGATTTTGAGTTTTTTGATGTGTGATGCATTTATAAAGTTGTTCGCAGGGTTGGGGAGTAACGAAATAGTTAGTTACGTATTTAAAATACAAAATTTGAGTCACTGTATTTCATTTTAAATGGGTGGTAATCAGATTACAGTTACATCTGAAAAGTGTTTTAGATTACCAAAGTGATTACTTTGAGTTTTAATGTCATTTAAACAGCGATTGGTGATTTGTGAGTCATTTTATAATTCACTCGTCACTGCAACTTTTTCTCACAATTTGTTTTTTCCCCTCACATTTGTGAGTTTGCATTTCACAATTTTAACTTCTTTTTCTCAGAATTGTGAGATTTAAACTCACAATTGCAAGTTATAAAGTCAGAATTGGGAGAGATGAACTTGCAAAATTCTGACTTTTTTTCTTGCAATTGTGAATTTAGTATGTGAGTTTATATCTCATAATTCTGACTTTTCTCAATATTGTGAGTTTATATCTCATAATTCTGACTTTTCTCAATATTGTGAGTTTATATCTCATAATTCTGACTTTTCTCAATATTGTGAGATATCTTTATAACTTTATAACTCACAATTGCAAATTTATATCACGCAATTCTGAGGGAAAAAGTCAGAATTGTGAGATAAAAACTCACAAAGACCTTTTTTGTGTTTGTTTCACACTTATTAGTATTCCAAAGTATTCTAAAGTATTTAGATGAAGTGACTAAACTTGAGTAATGTAACGAAATACGTTACAAATGACTTTTTAAAGCACGTATTTTGTAATCTCTAGTGAAATACATTTTAAAAGTAACCCACCCAGCCCTGCTTGTTCAGCATTGGGGTGTATCTTTATTTTACTGCAGAGCGTTATGGGAAAGATTCTTTGAAACTACTGGTCATCAGGGTGGATGTGTATTTCTCTGATGCTGTAAGATTCCAGAGCTTAAGAGAAGCCTGTTTTATGCTTTAACTTCTCTTGAAGGATTTCGCTGATGATGGCAAAGCAGGGAGGTGGGGAGGTTGGAAAAGCACAACTGGACTTCTGGAAAGTAGAGTGAGTGAGAGTGTTTTGAGAGGCTGTTGCATAATGGGAATTGGCTGCATGCTGGTGATAAGGAGCGGGTCAGTTATGTAAGAAGGTCATGGTATGTGTGGAAGTTGTAATTAGAAAGTCAAAGTCTCTATATGTTTAGGCCCTCCACACAGGTTGCAGCATCTGATAACTCAAAGCATTTTCTAATCGGCTGTACATATACTGTGCGCTTGCTGGGCATTAAAAAAAAAAAAACCTATACACGGCATTGGAAGTCATGTTTATGAACCAAAAAATGCCTTAGCAACTCCATAGCAGTGCACTAAGAAACATTCCGAATACTTTAACAACTGCATAGCGACGTCCTGACAGCCTAGAATCAAAACAAGGGAATTTTGTATGGGTGAGCGACACATTTCAAAAACTGAAAATGCAGTGTCATATATAAAAAGTTTCAATTTCCTGCTAGCACCAGATTCTACATAGCTTTTTGCCTTGTCGAGACATATCTTTTGAGAACTCCTCTTTTAACTCAGTCTCCAGTTCTTAAGAACAGTGCATGATACAATGGGCTTATGCATTTCATGGAGAACTGCTCATGCTGAAAGCCCATCCTGTTAACAGTGGATGCTCTTGGGGAAACCGCTTTATCGAGTGCCTGATGAACGCTGACTGGGCTCGGACAAAATGCTGGTTTATGATTGGCCACTGCAGGCCTTTTGAAGCGATCATGGCGGCACGCTTGATCGGCTAATTGCTCTCTCGACTCTGTGTGTACATCCTTGATTCTTTTGACTGTATCTTATTCTCTTCCTTTTGTTCGCCGTCTTCACAGTCAATGTCTTATTCTCTTTTAAACGCACTTCTAGATGTCAAAATGAAAGGATGTTGACTGTTAAAAAAGGCAAAAACAGAGCGAGAGAGCGAGATGACAGGACAGAGGAGCCGGTAAAGAAGATGTGAAGAAGAAAAAAATCTATTTTTCTTCCTTCTTGGTGTCCTTGCTGCATGTCCAAATTCTTGAGAAAGTAAAGCTGGAGTGTCCTTGTATGCATCAGTATCTAAACGAGAGGTTAGATCGTGGTCCAGACCGTTTAGACCAGGGGGTAGGGGGTAGTTGTGGCCTAATGGTGAGGGAGTCGGGCTTTTAACCTGAAGGTTGCTGGTTCGATTCCCATGCCGGCAGGAATTGAAGGTGGGGATTGTGAATGAGCAGCACTCTCTCCACCTTCGATACCATGACTAAAGTACCCCTGAGCAAGACATGAAACCCCTAATTGCTCCCCTTGTAAGTCGCTTTGGATAAAAGCGTCCGCCAAATGAATAAATGTAAATGCAGACCAGGGATGTCTTGAACGCCCATAGTCCTGCAGAATTTACCTTTAACCTTAAGGCCCTGTTTTCACCTGTATTAAGATGTATTTTTTCATGTTTACACCTGGTATTTTAATACGTGTCTTTTGTGCCACTTCTGTCCTGATTTCTTTGACGAGAGGGTTTATGCGCTCATGCAGTTTATATATGAATATTAGCACAGATATTGCAGAAAAACAGAGAGCAACAGCTTTCGTTTCTGCTCTGACCACGAGTGTGTGTTAGAAATCAGGAATGGTGAGATGGTACGAATTGTGCTTGGTACGTTTTTCATCTTCAAACCAAACTTGGGTCTCCAGTCATCAAAGTTTAAATCCCGTCTGGCTTCGCATAATGTTTACGCGTTAGATCAGTAGACGAAGTCTTATGTGGCTGTTCAACATGAGCGTCACTACAAAAGCAATCCGGTCGAATGTGTTTTCGACTACCTCTGGAAGTGATCGAAACGTTTTTTTACACATGTCTTTGGCGTCGTCCACTTGTGATCTGATCGACCAAACACAAGGTGTCAGCAGGGTCTAATTAACATTAATCAGTTAATCAAGACCTTTAGGATTACTTGAAAACTACAGGGAAGTATATTGGAGCAGGGTTTGAACTAAAAACTGCAGGACCGTGACCCTCCAGGAGTTTGACACCCCCACTCATCATGTCCAAGCTCTTGTGAGTCCAATGCTTTGGGGAGCCATGTAAAGAGACGTCTGAGGACTCAGAAGTACCACCTATGGCAATGCATTGCTCAGTTCTTTCCCTTACCTCACTGAAATCCTTGACTCTACTACTATCCTTTGCGTTTCCAAAGCACCCATTTGACACTAGATCTAGGCAAATGTGAATCACTCAAAAGCCATTGACTCCTTCCAAAATCTGTTCTCTGTTTGGATTCCTAAGAGTCTAGATAATTCTCAAAGCGTCTATTTGTTTTCAATCAGTCTCTCTTTTGTACATAATGTCTTGTCACTCCATTTCTCGAACTCCTTCTCAATCTGCCTCTCCATCCCTGCTGTCCCCCCCTTGATTTCTCCAGAACAAGTGTTTGGCCTTTCTGCTGAGGCGGGATCAAAGGGCTGACAGCTGCCCCTCATTCCTGCTGAGTGTCCTATGTTCTGTCTGTCTGCTCCCTCCTGAGACCTTGCTACCACACATGAAAGACCAACAAAGATCCCCGGAGGTTTCAAAAGCCTTCTCGAGGACTCCTACCGCTGAATGGTAAAAAAAAGAGACAGCAAGCTAGCAAGAAAGAAAGACAAAGGATGATGGAACAGGGCACGTATAAGATTGAGAGGCGGGAGACGAAGAAAGAAAGAGGCTGCGGTTTAGCCCCCAGGCTTGTTGCTTATTGCTGCTGAGCTGGACTCTGGCTAATTAGTTATTAGATAGCAAAGATGTGCAGGAACAAGCTTTAATTAGGTTAGTGGCTGTTTAAATGAAATGTCTAGCAGAGCCTAGGTCCGAGTACAATAATGACAGACTGAATGCAACTTAGCCGTCAGGACACAATGCTTGCTGCTCACGACTCGGGAACTGGCGCGTATTTGGCTTTGCTTAAGAATGGATAATTATGAGGTTGACCTTTCAATTAGCGCAAACGCCTTAATGCCAGAATCTATCGCCTGAAGTAAGCTTGCTATTTTCCCCTTATGAATCAAATGACATGCATTCTAGATCTGTATGCCCAGAACTATATATATTTATATATGTAGAATGTTTCTGCCACTATCTTCAGCCAGTATCCAGTTAGAATAGCAAACTTTACTTTGTGTTGCAGACTTTATGTTGGTCGACTTTTTTTCCTCTAACTTTTTAAGGTAAAACAACTTTCTTTTATTTAAAGTATGTATTAATATGAATTTTGATTCAGTGTGTTTTCCTGCCTACGGCCTAAGACTCTGGGATAGGCTCCAGAATCCTTGCGACCCTACTTTGGACTAGTGGCTTTGAAAACAGATGGGTGATTCAAACCCATCTGTCTCAGGACGGATCTTTTTCTTTTGATGAAACATGCGGTTACTGTGTTTTTCCTTTGTATGGCAGTTTCACTTTATCAAAGTTTAAGGTCATCAAATTAACTTAATTGACATTGCGGTCAGTGATTGCTTTTAACACGTTAATATAGCACTACATCGCTATACACAAAGGATGTCCATAGAAATCTGCACACTGCGCTTGAGATTGGAACCCACAGGTAGACTGTGAGGCATAGACGCTAAGTGGCTATTGATTTCTACACACAGTGAAGTGAAACTGGGCTGTTTCTTGCCTCGGCTCAGCATGCACTGCTCACCAGCGGTTAATTGCCTTTTAAGACACAGATGTCTTTGGCTGGTTCATTTTTAATGATGGTGGCCAGGATGGGGTGTTTTTTATGTGGAGGAATTGTCTGATAAATACACTAACATTCACACTTGCGCAAGGTCGTTTGCTCTACATGGTTACCGTTATGTTATACTTGCCACCTTTGAATTTCAGTGTGAAAGAAAGAAATACTGCCCTCTGGAATATTCTAGAATGGCTTCTGCCATTGATTTATATGTGGGTGGACTGCACTTCCTGCCTCTCTCCAGGACATTTTGGTGGGAAGGCTTCCTGTCTTTCTCATCAGCACTTAGTCAATCAGCTAGTAAAAATATCAACTTAATTGATGAATTAATTTCTTGCCTTGTCGCATCTTGGCACACTTTTAACGTCACGGTGAATAGCGAACAGTTGTGCAACAACCCCCGGACTTTGTTATGTAACTAGTGGGTCAAAGAGGCGCTCTGGTTTAAACGGGACTTGGCAGCGGCAGGGAATCCTTTATAAATGTTCTAACCCAAGCACATTTTCTCTAATTATTGAAGATGGGACTTGGGCTTGCCTGCCTCTCCCTCGTGTACCTTAGGTGATTGGTTGTGTAAAAAGATTTGAGTTAGGGGAGCCTCTCTCTCTCTCTCTCTCTCTCTCTCTCTCTCTCTCTCGCCCTTACAAATGTGCGATCACTGGACAGAGGAGCTTTCTGATGCATGGAAGTGTATTGAGGAGCGTAGTGAAACAGTAATTAGGAATAGCATTCTGATGATGTAAAACCCCAGCGGTCCTGGTCCACCCTGACTGTGTCTTAGTGTTCGTTTTTGTCCCTGATGATCCTGAGAGAATATATTATGTTATCAGCAGGGGGATTGTAGAGGCGGGATTTTATGCATGAACAAAATGTAATCCCTCATAAACCTCCACCCACAGAAACCGGCGTGAGCCCTTAGGTCCAAAACACCCGCTTACATGCAGTACTATGAGCTTAATGTACATATATAAGGTGTGTGCGGGACCCATTTGAAAATGTGTGCACAATAAAGAATAGGAAAAATCTCATGAACAACACGCATTTCTTAGAAATGTTGATTCATGTGGTTTGATGGCATTTTTAAGAACGGTTCAATTTAAAGGGGTCGTGAGCTGAGAAATGAAATTTTCCTCGAAAAATTGCAGCACTTTTTGTAAATGTAGCGCGATTTTGTGTTTGCATGTGTTGTGAGGATGTCAAACTGAAATGCATTTTTTTTTTTTTTTTGCATATGTTTTCTTATTCGCAGCACGTTGAGCTCTCTCGGCCACCGTACTTATCTGATGATTTATATCACTCTGGCTTTTTTTCTTTAAATCTGCAACACACTTTACCCTTGTCTTCCAATAAAACATAAAAAAAGAAAAGCAGGTTCATAAACCCTGCTTCCCAATTACATAGACAGGTTTACCAAAGTGGGGCATTTATTTGTATTACATAACTTTGTGGGCGACTGCAAGAGGTAATCAGGTAAAGCTGGCACACGACCGGATGCTGCCCACATCAGCCCAAATTAGAAAGCTTCAGAGTGGGCTGGCCGCTTATTTGATAAACTCTCTCTCACTCCTGCCCATGCAAACGAGGTCTTATTTACCATTTAGTCGCGTAACATCTCTCAGTGCAGGAATGGTCTGCACTTAGGTCTAGACTGTGTAATTGAGCTCGTCTACATCAGCAAAAGAACGTGCTTACGGTTAAAAAAAAAAAAAAAAAAAAAAAAAAAAAAACGAGGGGTGGGTGTTGTTTAATTTATCTTTCAGACCTCAGCTGCCCTCTCTCTACACTTGTACTTTTGCTGTGTTTTCAAGATTTTCCCCAAAACCTGGAAGTGTTTTGCCTCCTATATCATGGCCTTTTCGTTTGTATGTTGTGTTCTTCCTCTATACATTTGTCAAGTCAAGTCATCTTTATTTATATAGCGCTTTTTACAATGCAAATTGTGGCAAAGCAGCTTTACATTAATAAGAAAATGATGTCATTGTCCAGCTTATTCTATATATTATTGATTCATTCCGTTGCAAAGATCAGTAGTTATTAGTCTAGTTCATTTATGTATATCAGCACTGCAGAAAACTCAGGCTCAATTCGCATACAACGGCGCCAATGCGGGCATATCAAAAACACTTCTGAATATCAAGCAAGTGTCCCCAACTTAAGCAAGCCAAAGGAACCAAAACTCCAACAAATGGAGAAAAAAAACCTTGGGAGAAACCAGGCTTAGTTCTCCTCTGGCCAACAGTGAACACTTGTCCGATACTCAGGCAGAGTTACAGGTCATTAAACCGATTTGGAATCGCCACAGTCAAAATATTTAATCCAGTTCCATCTAGTTTAAGATCTTTTTGATCACACCGGTATGGGACGGTTTGTTGGGATATGTGCCACTGGCTGATTTGTGCATTCTCATACACCAGACAATGTGTATGAGGCCTACTAACTATTTTTTGAAATGCTTTCTAGGTTTTCTGTATCATACTTGTGTTGATGCTTTCGTTGCGTTGTGATAACCTGGCAAGTGACTTTGTTCTGCTTTCAGAATTACACTATATTTTGTGCACACTATATGCATTCTATCAGTAAAAAAAAAAAAAAAAGCACCGCGAGATGGACAAGTAGTGAAAGCTAAAGCAGCAAAAGGCCGTTTCTTACTTGAGATCACACGCTACAGCGATGGAACGTCTAAGATTAATCCTCTGTGTCCACAAGGGTTGACTTTGCTACGCACTCCATCACAAGCTTTTGTGATTTGCTCTACATAATGCTAAATGAGCCTAGCCACTTAGCTGGACACGAGAGAATTAGTCATGGCGGAGATGAATTCAGGTTTTGACAGTAAAACGCTGCCCCGTGTGAGAGATAGGCACCTCTCTGAGCTCTAATGGGTGGGAGCTGCCTGTGCCACAGGCTTTTCCAAGACACAGAATGACCGAGGACATGACACTATGAATAATAGAGTTTGCTATGCATACACAAGGTGAAAAATGCTGCGTGCTACACACACAACGCTACAGGCAAAACTAAATGGAAAACCCTCTTGCTGAATTCCATGAGAATTCAGCGATTCATGCTACATACCTTTTATTTCTGTCTTCGCATTAAATAATAAACGATTTTGACTGGATGCATTTCCTTCTGCTGGTTTAGCACTGAGACTGACCTATTCAGATAAAATTCTCTTTTCAAACCAAGGGGCAGATTTACTGAACAGGGCAAATTATCAAGAGAGCACAATTCCAAAACAAAAAGTGCAGATGGAAGTGGAAAGTTGTGTGTGATCTACTGATGATAATGGCGCAAATACCAGTAAATTGACTAGCTCAAACCTTAGTAAAACACCTTGCATGGTTCATTTAATTACTCTCCTTCCATAAATTTTGCATCTGAAAGGGAAACTCCTACAAATTAACATGCAATAAGGTCAGCTGCAAAAATAACTGTGTCCACACCTCTATTAACTCTAATTGTTTTCACTGCATGTCTTTAGTAAATCCTGACAGTAGTTTTTTTAATGGCAAAAGGGGGTTTGCCCTGGTGCAAGATGTTAGTAAATCTGGCACAATTTTTTTGTTTGTTTGTTTTTGGGGTGATCAGAAGAAAGGGATAGAGTTGCCAATTGACCCAAGCTGGATTTTATCCGCTGGAGTGCCCTCAAACAGCCACTAGAGGGCACTCAACCGCAGACACTCACTCACTTACACACACTACATTTCCCATAAGCCTTCATACCTGGACTGATTGCATCCACACCTGCCATGAATCACATCACACTATTTAAACACCCTGCACACACACTTAGGTGCGAAGTCTTGATTTGCTGTTGTGATCAATACAGAGCGTTATTTCTCATGTTTCGATTCCCTGGATTTCTGTGTTTTACCCTTGCCTGTTCCTTGGACTTTGTTTGCTTGCTGCCTGACCTGATCTCTCGCCTGTTTCTGACTACGATTTTGCCAATCCTCTGCCATTCCTGTTTGCCGTCTATTGACCATTGCCTGTTTGACTACGTCTGTGAATAAAAGCTGCATTTGGATCCCACTCCGTTAACTCATCATAACAGATTTAAAATCACTGCAACATGTCAATGCACATGCAATATCCACCCCTCGACATCTCTAACTAAATTCAAATTGACTATATTTTCACAATTGACAGTTTCTTTTTTTGGAGACTAGGGCTCCAGACTGCAACCGAAATGGTTGCAAGTGTGATAAAGAAAAAAAAAAAGGGCTGTTGGCAACAGTTGATACTTGTCCATATGCGGTTTCATCAGATATCAACTTGAGAGCTAGAGGTTTTTTTGTTTTGTTTTGTTTTAACACAGCATAAGTCTGATTCAAGAATAAAAAAGATTCACAAAATATACTCAAACTCATTCTCGACTTCAACTGAGTTAATCATTCAGAGCCATTACTGAGTTCACAACCGATTTACGTCCAATTTGAAATGAACCAGGATCCAGACTGTGACGCATACTTTAGGTTCTTGACTGACATTTAAGCATTTTACAAAAAATATTGATTGGTTATGTTTTTATGTATGAGGTGATGAAATTTGACTGTAAGGAAGTTTTGTTTGGCTGGCATGTTTGAATCATTATCAACACAACATTTTATGTTTTTATCCATCACTATTATGAATCGCCAATCTCTTGTATAGTTCCGACTGCTTCCTTGCTGTGATTTCATTAAGCTTGTTGATTCAGTTTCTCCCTTGATGCAATTGCACAAACCAACAGCGACCAAGCCAAGCTATTAATGGGCCATAAATGGCACACCAACAAATAACATTCATTATCAGACCCAATCATTAAGATGTTTTTCCCCCTTTCATTTGTTCAGCCTCCGTGAGTAAACACTAGCAAGGCGATGTCGAGTCGTGATTCTCAGCTCGGTGGCTAACGGCACAGATTAGTAACAGAGAGTGGCGGATGATGAAATCAGGCGATGATTAGACATGATATCTCCCTCCAACACGCAGGCTATAGAGAGCGATGCAGTGAAGGGGAATGGCCCTCATCTCGTCCTGCTCAATGATTGGCTACCCGAAGAACTGAGAGTCACCACAGCTCCAAACTCTGGCCTGTAGGAGTTAGTTGGTCGTTGTAGAGAAACAGGGATAATTAGCGTCTTTGTTCTTGTGAGGCAGTGCCATGGCATTTAGTGGAAAAGAGATTTAGATTTAACTTAACATTTACAGTATTTTTTTCTGATGTTTTATGCAATTGCTCAGCCATATTTACTCACCCTTACGTCATTCCAAACCTTTGTTACTTGCTTCTGTGAAAAATTATGTTATATATATATTATTTATATATATTATTTACTTTATGTACAGAGATCATATGTCAGGACAATGGTCCACAACCTAAGAGGACTCTATATATATATATATATATAAAAAAAATCTGATTATTGAACATGGAAGCTGAAAATTGCTAAAACGACTTTTACTACACTACGAATAAAACAACAGATTTAATATGCAAATCTGAACACATTATGAGGAATGCATAAATATCTCTGAGAGATACAAGGTTTAAAACTTATCAAGTAGCTAATAGAAAATGTGTATGATTGAATATCTTAGTTGATATTACTATTACTATTTACGATCGTCATGTTTATTTCATTCATTTTGTTTATCATGACGTACGGTTGAAATGCATCGCTATAAATTTGCGTTCATTTCATAAGTGTACACTCACTCACTTCACACACTCATTATTGCGAAGTGATTTTAGAGGCGCAAGTATAATTTTGGCTCACGTAGAGGAGTGACGATGCCTGGCGAATATTTTTCCAATTATTCTCTAGAATTAAAAATTTAAAGCTATTTATCCGTGCCTTTCCGGAATAAGGTGTTCGGCCTTGGGCACATCCCTACCAAATATCATTAAATCTCATTCATTTCATGCGACCAACAAAGCTTTCATGTGACATTAGAAGCCTTACAGTAGAGCACAATACATTTTTTTTTGTACATTTCACTTTTGAAAACTGAACCTCAGACATTCAGCCCTCTGCGTTTCAGTTACATAATGTAACAACATGAGTAAATGATGGCAAAATCTTAATATTTAGATAAAGTATTCCTACATTACATTCATCAGATTTGAACATGATTCGTCAGATCATGTTAACGACAGGCTAGCATTGACTTCCAAGGAGACTCCACAACAGGTCCCCGATGTCCAGGTGCTCCACCTGTTATCCAGGTGCGATCGAGCCCGTCAGCACCCGAATGGCTTTGCGAAGAAAGAGAGAGGCCTTTCACTTAAATGTGATGACACTGCTAAAAGAAGTGTCAGAGTGTGACAGCACTGCCACTCAGCCTGTCACCAAGATGTCATGCGTCCCTGATGTCTCCCTTGTTATTATTTTCGTCTGCGCCATATAAAGCTTCAGAAAGCGAGCCGGTCGGTGCAATAAGCTTAACTGAGGGAAGCAATAACTCTCTGGGCCTCTCATCAAATCAGCTCTGACTGAGGTGGAGCAATCAGCAATTGAAATCAGGGCCGAGAGGGACGGACAAAAAGAGCTGAACTGACAAAATGTGAAATGTCATAACGCACAATAATAAAGGAATCAATGAGATGTTAGGCCACCAACTCATGGTTGGAATATAAAAGAGGGCGTTCAGAAAGGTGCTGGCTAGGGAAAGATGCCGAGGTTGGGTTGGGGGTTGCGTTTTGTTTATTTTGCCTAATTGGTTGTCATTATTAAGGGTAAGTGTGCATGACATTTTTGTCATAATGCTGGTTGCATCTACACTATAGCTGCTTTTCCGAGATGTTTTTATCGATTCCACGTGACAAACATCTTTGGCTCTGCATCCAGTAATGGCCATGAGAGGCTGAAATCCATCTCTTTTCCTTTTTCATCATTTTCTCTCCCCCTCCTTCTGTTTCCTTCTTTCTTTTGTTTTTATCTAAACAAATAAGCTGACCTATTTTTCATCTCCTCTCTACGTGCCGGCTGTACTTGCGTCTCACTGCCAGACTTGCCGAAATCTGTTACTTTCCCGCTCACCTCTGCCTGTCTTGTTTACGCACCGATTTTCTAGCCAGTTGTTCCAATTCTCGGAATGTCTGTTTGTTTATACGGCTTGTTGAATTCGTAAAGTTTGTGCCTAACGTTGTAGTTTGCAGATGCCATCCTACAGCTTTTTTATGACTTAAAACATAAGGTTAAAAAAAAATATATAAATAATTTTATTTTTTATCTTACCCCCACCTTTCGAAATCACAGTTCCATAAAAAACATTGATAATTCAACATTGATAAGACGTTTCTTGAGGAAAAAATCAGCAAGACTGAATAATATTCTGTATAATTATATCTACCTCTAGAAATCGGTGCCCTTCATCTAGAGAAGAGTTATTGATGCAGTAGTGCAGATATAGATATCAGAACCTCTCCGGGCTGGATTTAACCCTGACCTCACCTGCGTGCGGCAGCCGTTTAACCTTTGTCTGATTCTATTGGCATAAAGCTGGCAGGTATAGATCACCTCTGCTGTTCCCAGTTTTAAATATGCTTTCCCGTACTGATATAGCGAAGCTTGTCCTTCAGCCTACTTTATGTGGAACGAATTGAGCTCAGAGCTACGGATGCCTGTGCGAAAGCTCGCAGCGATTGGACAGGTAGAGCTTATCTAAACGCATGAGCACTCCAGGACATAATTAAATACCTCTTCTCATCTTTTGCGTGCACACATTCACTCTCAGATTATTACAAGAAGTTCAGTCATGAGAGATGGTTGGATTCTGCCACTGTCAACCTTTCATTGGTCTGTTGCATAAAATTATTTCATTTCACTCAAGGACAGAAACGTATGTAAATATATATATATATATATATATATATATATATATATATATATATATATTTAAAGGAATTCATTCAGAATTCAAATTTCCTGATCATTTATTCACCCTCATGTCATCCAAGATGTTTGTCTTTGTGTGTGTATATATATATAGTGGACTTCAACAGGCTTCAACAGGTCCAAAATGCAGTTTCAATGCAGCTTAAAAGCGCTCTACATGATCCCAGACGAGGAATGAGGACCTTATCTAGTGAAATGATATATATTTTTTTATGATGGATAGTTTCACTAGATAAGGTCCTTATTCCTGGTCTGGGATCATGTAGAGCGCTTTTAAGCTGCATTGAAAGTGCATTTTGGACCTTCAACCCGTTGAACCCTGTTGAAGTTCACTAAAATTACTGTAAATTTTACAGTATAATACTGGCAGCAGGGTTGCCAGCCAGTTACTGTAAAATTTACAGTAGTGTTACTGTAATTTCATTTACAGAATTTCCCTGTATTCTCTGGTTACAGTAAATAACTGTATTTTTTTTAAATTACGAAGGGTCAGTTTACAGCAATATTCTGTAAATTTGAGTCAAACCAACACGTGACCCCAGAATGCATTGCAGTTTACAGCAATATGCTGTATTTTTTTTTTTAAAAAAACAGCCAGCGGCTGTAAAATAATGCTGTAATTTTTTACAGTAATTCATTACAGTGTATGGAGAAAAATCCTGAAATTTCTTTTCGACTGAAGAAAGAAAGACAATGGGGGTGAATAAATGATTTTTTTAGATTTACTTGAGGGGAAAAAAAAAAACATCTATAAACCAGCCTAAGTAGAGTTGGTTTCTACTGGTTTGGCTCATCTGGTTTGAGACCAGCAAAGTTATTTTTTATTATATTTATCAAAAATTAAGTTCGAGTCCAGTCTGCAACATTTCTTCTCCTGTTTTTGCTGTTCTATTGTGCTGGTTTTAGAGAGATTCATGGCCCTCGTCAGACTGGAAGACCTGTTAACACCAGTAGTGCATCATATGCTGGTTTAATCTTTTTTTTTCAATTATGAAATGATCAAATCTCAAAATAAAATAGTTAGTTGGAGCCATGGTGCAGCTGTTGGCACGTTGAGCTATGGTGTTCACTAGGGAGACAGGTTTGAGTTTAACTTTTCATTCAACTAGTTAGACTGATCTCTGCTTTGCTGGTTTTGTCATCTGGTCAGGCTGGGAGACCAGCAAAACACCTTAGGTCGGTTTAAGCTCTTTCTAATCATTTCCGAACGCTCAGTATCTGACAAATAAATGGAAAACCCCATGAAAGAAATGTGACAACATAAAAAGCACATTTTCTCCAAAAAAAAAAGCTTTTTACTGAAGTGGAAATTTCCACCTTGCAGTGTGAAATTTGTATCTGAAATATTTAATTTAAAAAATGAAGAAACAGAACTGGTTTCAAAGAGTTTTACATTGCAATTTTATGTGATTTTGCCGTCAGTTTGTTAAAGTTATGTCGTAGAAGCGAATTTGATTGCGAGTCAAAATGTTAATGGACAAATAACCGCATATTCAACTTATTATATGATAATATCTGCAGATGAAGTGCAGCAGATTGATTTTAAGTGGGGGAGAAATGATACTTTATTAAATAAAAAGCTCAATTGTTCTTGATAAAAGACATTCAAACTGTTATTGAATGCTGTGCAAAGCATTATATTGGATTCTAACGGCTGCTATTTTTTCTTTCTTTCTTTCCATGCTGTCTGGATGCTCTGATGGGACTTGGTGTAATACAGGTAATACAACTTCATATATTATCCTTTTTGAAGTGTTGCATTCATGTTCTTAGATGCGGCAAGAGAAGTCTTTAAAGTGGGTCTGATTTCATTACTGAATATCAAATGTCATTTTATTTAGACTTTGATGTACTTTAGACTCGTCTCCATCTTGGATAGGGTGTCTGAGAGCTGACGAACTGTAGTCGTACTGAGTATCTTAATGCATTTCTTTAACTTATCTGGTTTGTAGTCAGTGTAGACATTAATATTAGTGAAATGAAATTTTTACAAGGTTTAATAAAGTTTCAAACATGCTGTACTTTAAGGAGGTCCCTACTGCAATCTCACTTATCTTGTACTTAAAATTTAATGCTTGCCAGATTGTGTTAGCATCGGAAAGCCCTGTGTGTCCGTCTGAGGTGTTAATGTTCGGAGCGAGAGAAGGCGGCCTGCGTGATGCCTTCTGGTTTCTTTTTGGAAGGAGCAATCTATTCTAAATGTCACATTTGTGTACGAACATCAGATAAATGTCTTAGAAACAGCAGATTCACGCACATTCGAAATCACGAATGTTGCAAAAACATCCACAATGATAGAATGTCATTCTGTCGTTCAGCAGGGCTGCGCGATTTGGGGGGGGGGGGTCTAATTGCGATTTTTCTGATAAAAATCGAGATTGCTATTGAAAGAGAAAAATAACTGCGTTTATTTATAAGGCTGCACAATTCGGAAAATTCCGAAATTTTGTGATTATATATCAATATAGCTATTGATATAGACTATTAAATAGCGATCGAATATGAAATCGACTATTAAATAACAATAATAACTATAAAAAAACTATTTGAAATATGGTAAAAAAAAAAAAAAAAAAAAAAAGAAAGAAAGAAAAAGAAGTAAACGGGTGCTTACTGTAAACCCTAATCCTCAAAATACTTAACTAGTTTGAGTTGGACAAACTTAAAACAAACAAATTAGTTCAGTTAAATGAACTATTATGAGTATTAGAACTTTCTTTTTCTTTTGAGTTCACAGCACTGATATATTTCATGTAAACTGAACCGTTTAATTGTTTTGAGTTGTATGAACTCATTTCATTTAATTTAGACTAACTTAAGCTCGACTGAAACTGTGCTGGGCTTTCTATTTCCCAGCAGGCTTCGCTCATGGCGCTCGAAAGGAAGAGTAAATGCTATAATGCTATGCTTTGTTATGCTGATTTAGAAGAGTTTCTGTTAATGTGGGTTTTTGGCGAGTTAATATCATGATGACAAGTTTCCCTTTTCTGAATTAGTTTGTTTCAGCTATATGCAAATGAATAAAAACGATAAGGTAAGGCTATTCAAAGGAATAGTTCACCCAAAAATGAAAACCCAAAACCTGTATGAATTTCTTTCTTCAGCTGAACACAAAAGGAGATTTTTTTTTTTTTTTTTGGAGAATGTTGCTAATCAAACAGGACACCGGTGTGAACTTAAAACGAACTGACTTCATACACCTAAAGCCAGAAGAAGCAGTCAGAAAATACTGATAAAATTAAAAAGAAATAAATAACTTAGATCATAAGACATGTTTCTCCATCTTGCTTTGCACTGCAGAAGAAATTTCCAGCTGGCAGCGCAAAAAGTTTTCTCTCATTTACTTCATTTCTGTGAAGAGTAAAGCCAGTTCTGAGAAACCGATGCTGCTTGGTTTGATTCAGTTAAATGTTAGATTTTTAGGCCTGGCTTAAGTATTCAGATCCTTTTTTGGAGCAACTTTATGCACTTTTCAAGCTGTTTTTCAGAGGTTTGAACACAAACAAGAGGCTTAAAATAGAAAGCAATGCTATCCAGATCAGACACTCTTTCATCAGAGTCTTGATAACATATGTGTGCTAATTGTGAGGGGTGGAGAGAGGATGAGAGGAAGACTGTTGCTGTTCATTTTCGTCTTTTGCTCTATATGAAATAGTGCCATTAGAATGCTAGAACCTCTCGGAATTATAGATCAGATCACGTCCCGAAGCTCCCTCTTACCTCGACCCTCGCTGACCTGCCGCCTCTGGCCTGATGAGAGTCCTTGAGTGGGCTGAGGAGGAAGGTCACCAGCCTCCTCTTCTTTTCTTCTTCATGGCAAAGTAAACTTTTGAGCCTTTAGAAAAGGGCTTCGGGTTCATCTGGAGGTGGCTGTTCCTGAGTAGCGGAGAAGAACTCTGTTGAGTAACTCTAGCTTATGTTGAGTAATGTGCTTTTATTGGGTTATATGTAGGATTGTGTTTCGGTTTTGGATGATAATGATGTTAGTTCTATTTTAAAACCTTTTGAGCTACCTTGTAATCTACCTTCCAAGGCACCGAACTGTCATGGAGCCTCATAAGTGATGATTTGGAAGAGTCTTTATCGCCCTTCTCATTGGATGTTTGACTTACAATTGATTACGATAGTTTGATGTGAGCATGTTGCTAAGCTAGCTGCAATGCATATAATTTTGAATGTACAATACTACTCAAAAGTTTAGAGTCAGTAAGATACTTTGAATATTAAGAAATCAACTACATTTATTTAGCAAGGATGTTTTAAGTTTGTCAAAAGTGGAGGTAAAGTAATGTATAATGTTACAGAAGATTTATGTTTCAAGCAAACACTGTTAAAAAAATTACTGTAAATTTTACAGTATAATACTGGCAGCAGGGTTGCCAGCCAGTTACTGTCAAATTTACAGTAGTGTTACTGTAATTCAATTTACAGAATTTCTCTGTATTTTCTGATTACAGTAAATAACTGTATTTTTTTAAATTATGAAGGGTCAATTTACAGCAATATTCTGTAAATTTGAGTCAAACCAACACGTGACCCCAGAATGCATTGCAGTTTACCGCAATATGCTGTATTATTTTAAAAAAAAGCCAGTGGCTGTAAAATAATGCTGTAATTTTTACAGTAATTCATTACACTGTTAAAAAATTACTGTAAATTTTACAGTATAATACTGGCAGCAGGGTTCCCAGCCAGTTACTGACAAATTTACAGTAGTGTTACTGTAATTCAATTTACAGAATTTCTCTGTATTTTCTGATTACAGTAAATAACTGTATTTTTTTAAATTACGATGGGTCAATTTACAGCAATATTCTGTAAATTTGAGTCAAACCAACACGTGACCCCAGAATGCATTGCAGTTTACCGCAATATGCTGTATTATTTTAAAAAAAAGCCAGTGGCTGTAAAATAATGCTGTAATTTTTACAGTAATTCATTACACTGTTAAAAAATTACTGTAAATTTTACAGTATAATACTGGCAGCAGGGTTGCCAGCCAGTTACTGACAAATTTACAGTAGTGTTACTGTAATTCAATTTACAGAATTTCTCTGTATTTTCTGATTACAGTAAACTGTATTTTTTTAAATTATGAAGGGTCAATTTACAGCAATATTCTGTAAATTTGAGTCAAACCAACACGTGACCCCAGAATGCATTGCAGTTTACCGCAATATGCTGTATTATTTTAAAAAAAGCCAGTGGCTGTAAAATAATGCTGTAATTTTTACAGTAATTCATTACACTGTTAAAAAATTACTGTAAATTTTACAGTATAATACCGGCAGCAGGGTTGCCAGCCAGTTACTGTCAAATTTACAGTAATGTTACTGTAATTCAATTTACAGAATTTCTCTGTATTTTCTGATTACAGTAAATAACTGTATTTTTTTAAATTATGAAGGGTCAATTTACAGCAATATTCTTTAAATTTGAGTCAAACCAACACGTGACCCCAGAATGCATTGCAGTTTACAGCAATATGCTGTATTACAGTCAGCAGCTGTAAAATAATGCTGTAATTTTTACTGTAATTCATTACAGTGAATGCTCTTCTTTTGAACTTTCTATTTATCAATGGATACTTTACAAATATATCACAGATTTTACATATATATATATAATGCAGCACAAACTGCTTAAATTTTCAACATTGACAATAATGCAATAATAATAAGTGTTTCTTGAGCAGCAAATCAGCATATCAGAATGATTTCTGAAGGATCATGTGACACTGAAGATGCTGAAAATTCAGCTTTGCCGTCACAAAAATAAATGATATATTTTAAAATATATTAAAATAGAAAACAGTTACATTTAAATTGTAATAATATTTCACGGTATTACTGTTTTTTCCTCTATTAAATAGCCTTGGTGAGCAAAAGACATTGCAAAAATATGTTTTTTTTCAAAAACTTTTGAACGGTAGTGTTGCCTACATATTACAATCAACATTTTTCTCAACCCTGATGGTGATCTGAGATGTAATTTAATGTCCAGTTATGCAGATTATGCTACGTACAGGGTCATGTTTCAATTTTGGATCACAATGATATTATAAAAAACCTAATGAGCTGCCTTGCTGTCTATCTTTAAGACACTTAAACATCCTTTAACTTCATAATTGACTGATTTATTTGACATTTGTACATTCAACATTTCTATAGACTTGTTCCCGATCCGAATTTTGAGCTTTGCACTTTAGGATTGCCCTCTCCATGAAGGATATATGCACTGCTACCTAATGAGGCCGAAATGAGATATTTTAGAAAGCAGATTTGGAGTGCGCCTACTTTGCCTTAAAAATGCTCAGGTTTCCAGTTAGTCAGGAAGGATTTGCAAGTCAGCTGTTGTCTCTCAGGGTTTTCACACTTTTCCACCAACAAATATCTGTGACTTTCGAAGACGTTAATGGTTACAGAATAAGGAATGAAAATCAGACTACATTCACAGGAAGCAATTTCTATCCATTGAAATATTTTCAAGCTGGACATGGCCAGGCCCGAAAATCCTCATTTAAAAATTAAGTAGGTTTCCCCCATCCGTAGGAACTCTGGTCTCTTGTTTCAGTGCAAACATTGACACAAAACTTAATGGAATCTCTATTGGAATATGGCTGCTCATGTTGAGCAATTTCATTTTTTATTCCTTGGTGTTTTAAAGCCGTGTTAATCAGGAAGAAGGTCGCTAATGCTGCCGTCACCTTTCTGTGATCCAGGTGTAATACTTACTGTAGCACATTTTCTCTTGATTTAACACCTTTGAGATAGACCATGAACACTGCCCAAGTACATTCTAATGTCAGCTAATTGCCTTTGTTCCAAGGAGTGATATTTCTCTGCCTCGTGGCATTGCATGTGACGTGAGAGAGCGTGTACTCGGCCCCCTGGAATCTACACTGCAAGAAATTATAATTCTGTCTTGTTTCAAATAAAAATATCGCAGCATTCTTTATATTTATTTGAGAGGCAAATTGTATAAGATAAGATATTCCATAGAATGCATTTTGAATTAATTTGAATTATTTTTTATGCACACTACCATTCGGGGTTGGCATGATTTATTAACGTTTTTATTAAAAGCAAAAGTCTCTTCTGCTCAAAAAAAACACTGTAAAAATAGCAATATTATGACATATTATTACAATTATTTTTTATTATTTTAATGTATTTTAAAATGTAATTTATTTCTGTGATCAAAGCTGTATTTTCAGCATCATTACTCCAGTCCTCAGTGTCACATGATCCTTCAGATCGTTCATCTTACTAAACAGTAGTATATACAGTATATATATATATTTGTGTGTGTGTACATTCACTATAAAAGACTTCTCCCCATTTCTGCATATCTTACATTCTGCAATATCTCACTATCATCTTGCAGAATCCCAATAGCTTTAAAGAAAAAAAGAAAAGGCTGAGTTTTCAAATAACCATGAAATTAATATCTTCTTAACATTTATTTTTCCATCTCTCCTTTTTCCCCCTCCCTCTGTCTACTCATCAGCTCATTTGAAAGCTGCTCTATAACCCAGCCGCGGACGGTTTGAAATCCACGCTTTTGCTTAATGAGGCGAATGAAAAATGGTGGTTCTAGCAGAAGTACCGCTGCTGAGATTCAGGCTGCTCTAATTAAATTGTGAAGGCAGAGCGTGTTCCGTTATGAGCGCGCCGCCACATGCAGGAAGACCTCGCTGCCATAAATCAATGAGGAAAGTCTTCCTTCTCTCCTGACTCTTAAGTGGGGTCAGCTTGGCTCTTTTCTCGGGGAGTGACGACACAGCATTTCAAGGTCACCCGTGTGTGTTTGTCACTTGATGATGTTTAACAATTATCAGACTTGGACTGAGAGAGGTGCTCTTGAATTTATTTCATCGTTACATGTTTGTGCATTGAAGGAGCATATAATAATCCTGTCTGTATTTTTTAGTAAAGATTCAAATAGATTTATTTTTTTTATTATTTTTTTTAATTCCCCTGGTTCAAAAGCAGCTTGATCAGGCAAAATGCTTGTCTGTGTTCGCATGTGAGTGCAGCTGCGGACATGCATTGTGTCTCAGGCTACCTCAACGAACAGTGTCAGACTCTCCTCATTAGAGTTACACTGTGTTAAATTATTCAGTGCATTTAGCACTTAGTGGTTCTCTTCTCCAGCCATTAGATTAGTCTGGTTAGTCATGTCACACTAAAACAGGTCACCCCAGGGAGATGAGACGCGAAGAGAGAGGCATTAGCGGTACTTAAAGACCGAATAAAACCAGATTTTGTTGCAACAGGAGCTTAGGAGTAGATATTCCAGTAACCTCCAAGTGTGATGACTGAGGCCTGTTCTCTGGTCTAAGTGAATGATCTCAAAATAGCTTTCCATTACATAGCTCATACAAAGTTTTGTTGTGTTTTTTACTTTATTATACTTTATTTAAATATGTGTGTGTGTGTGTGTGTGTGTGTGAGTGTGTGTGTGTGTGTGTTTGTGTGTGAGAGAGAGAGTCTCTGGTGTCCCCGGAATGTGTCTGTGAAATTTCAGCTCAAAATATTATTATTATTATTATAGATATTATATATTTATTATAGATTTTTATTTATATATATATATATATATATATATATAAATTTTGCACCTATTTGGGTGTGTGTGTCCCTTTAAATGCAAATGAGCTGCTGCTCCTGACTGCTTTCCAGAAGAGGGCGGAGCTTTAACAGCTCAACAACAACAACAAAGCCGGAGAATCTCATGCAGCCAAAATGAGGAATGTCTGTAACGGTGTTCAGCTTTACATTGTTGTCGACACTGATGGAGAGACTCAGCAAGAACTTTTAGAATGCTTCTGGACGTTTCTGAACGATTAGTGGATACATTTATGTAGTTTCAATGGAGTTGATTCAACTCATCACTAGCATGTGACGACATATTAATCATTGAATTGACCCTCGTTTGTGAAGCAGTCTGACGTAAAATGACGGCACCAACACTTGAGTTGCACTACAATAACTCGTCCTCTTCTCTAAAGCGGCACAACATAGCCTCGCCCCCTTTGGTGTGTGTTCTTGGGGGCGGGGTTTATGTAAATTTTAGTGTTAGTGATATCACTAACCTGTAGTCCTTAAACAGAGAATTCTTTTAAAAATATATATTTGCTCTAACAGCAACTGTTCACTCCAACTAAAGTTAAAAAAGTGAAATCATGATCAACCACCCCTTTAAGAATAATCTTCCAAACACATAAATGAAACATGTCTCTATTCATATGGATTCATTTTACAATGCCTTAATGTCCTTTTTGGATCTTCTAAGTTTTGGTTACCTGGACTTTCAAAGGAGGGAAAGAAATTTATTTGTGTTTCGAATTCGAAATGAACAAAAGTTCTTGACTTTGATTAAATGAGATTGACAGTTTAAAATTTTGGGTGAACTACCCTTTAGCTATAGTTTCTGCCAAAATACCTATATTGCAACTATTATTATTAGCGTATTTACTAAGGCTGTACTATTGCTAATACCAGGGTTGGGGAGTAACTTAGTTACGTATTTAAAATACAAAATTTGAGTAAGTGTATTTCATTACAGTTACATTTGAAATGGGTGGTAATCAGATTACAGTTCCATCTGAAAAGTGTTTTAGATTACCAAAGTGATTACTTTGAGTTTTAATGTCATTTAAACAGCGATTGTCAGTTTCATGTTTTCCACTGTTTTCATGTTTTGTGAGTCATTTTATAATTCACTCGTCACTGCAACTTTTTCTCACAATTTTTTTTTCCCTCACAATTGTGAGTTTGCATTTCACAATTCTGACTTCTTTTTCTCAGAATTGCGAGATTTAAACTCACAATTGCAAGTTATAAAGTCAGAATTGGGAGATATAAACTTGCTATACTCATTTTTTTTCTTTAGTTTATTTTTTATAATTCTGACTTTTCTCAGTATTGTGAGTTTATATCCCATAATTCTGACTTTATAACTCACAATTGCAAATTCTGAGGGAAAAAGTTAGAATTGTGAGATAAAAACTTGCAATTGCCTTTTTTGTGTTTGTTCCACACTTATTAGTATTCCAAAGTATTCTAAAGTATTTAGATGAAGTTACTAAACTTGAGTAATGTAACGAAATACGTTACAAATGACTTTCTAAAGCATGGATTTTGTAATCTGTAGTGAAATACATTTTTAAAGTGACCTACCCAGCCCTGGCTAATACTTACTGTTGTTGAGCGATTTTCCACTGGCAAAATCCATTCATTTCAGTTGGAATCCATGCAGTCTGGAACTTTGTCCAACAGAAAGCTGCTTGGTTTGAAAGCGATTCTATGTGAGCAGATCTTCATACATCGCTACACTATCGACAATATTGCTTGTGATCACATCTTTAGAGTAGACGTCCGCCTATACCTCGTCCTCATGATGACTCAAAACTCGGCGTGTCGAGCTATCATTCTGTATTTTTTTTACCTGGCTAAGGTTAAGACGGCAAAATAAATCTCATGGATTTACTTTGAAAGAGGCGACAGAGCCATATCTGCCAACGGGAATACTTCAGGCTTCTCAGAATAATTTCCTCCTTCGGTGACAAGAAAATATTCTGCCACGACATGGTTACCACGGTCATTTCTTTGTAAGGAAAACACATTGGCAAAATCTGACCTCGCCAAGTCTTCGGACGTGTGATATTAGCTTTCAACTGTAAGCATTGAAACAGATTTGACACCTGTGATACCTCACCAGTTAACGTGTCCCTTTGTATTCTTCAAGTGTAAACCCATTAGCCACGGCTCTACAAGTCACCTTAGTCGGTTTGACAAGGATAAAAGTAATTGATTCTCCTGACGCTTTGCAATAGACACGTGAATCAGGCTAAAGAAGGTTACTGGCATGTTCGAGAGAGAAAATGGCTGTTAAAACTACATTTAAAGCTTCAGCTCAGGGTTCTTCAAATCCAGCCCTGTCAGCCACTGTCCTGCAGAGTTTAACGCCAACCCTAATCAAACGCAGTTTAGCTCCGATTCCGGATTTGAAGAACCCTACTTTAGCTCGTGGTCGACAATGTGTGCCAAATGTGTTTATCCTTTTCTTTCCTTCTCTGACACTCTTCAGAAAGCAGAACGTAGTTAATTAAGCCGATCATCAGCATTGCTAATTAGCTGTGCCCTGTCAAGTCTTCGACACACATCTATTGGCAAGCATTCGAATTTTGTGTGTTCATCCATGAAATCAATGGAGGGAGCCTGCAGTGCGTTGCAATGGGGAGAAAGAGGGAAAGAGTGCAAGAACAATGTGTGCTGAGGGTGAGGACATTAAGAGAGCTGTTTGTGGGTTTCACAGGGCATTGCTCGCCCCTAATGAGGCTTACGTGTCTCTTGAGATGGAGAGTTAAAAATCGGATTCTTTTTTGTCTCATCTTCTGAACCACTTGAAACTACTAGAGAAATTAAAGGAATAGTTCAATCAAAACTGAAAATTCGCTCATCATTCACTCACCCTGAACGTTTCTTTTTCCAGTGGAACACAAAAGAAGAGTTTTTCCATATAATACAAATATATGGGAACCTCATCGAATTTCTTCGAAAACAGTTGAAACGTGCTCTTTATTTTTATTTAGTTCTGTCCTGAATAAGACAAAATGACGTTGCCCAAGTGTCAACTGAACTGTCTTGTCACGACCTGATGATCCACGACTGTTTTCATGTTTTGTGAGTCATTTTATAATTCACTCAATGCAACTTTTTCTCACAATTTGTTTTTTTCCCCCCTCACAATTGTGAGTTTACATTTCACAATTCTGACTTCTTTTTCTCAGAAATGCGAGATTTAAACTCACAATTGCAAGTTATAAAGTCAGAATTGGGAGAAATAAACTTGCAATACTAGCTTTTTTTCTTGCAATTGTGAATTTAGTATGAGTTTATATCTCATAATTCTGACTTTTCTCAATATTACGAGTTTATATCTTATAATTATGACTTTTCTCAATATTGTCAGTTTATATCTCATAATTCTGACTTTATAATTCGCAATTGCAACATTATATCACGGAATTCTGAGGGGAAAAAGTCAGAATTGGGAGATAAAAACTCGCAATGACCTTTTTTGTGTTTGTTTCACACTTATTAGTATTCCAAAGTATTCTAAAGTATTTAGATTAAGTTACTAAACTTGAGTAATGTAACGAAATACATTACAAATTACTTTTTAAAGCATGTATTTTGTAATCTGTAGTGAAATACATTGTAAAAGTAACTTACCCAGCCCTGCATATTGAGGGATTAAATTGGAATTTTGATTGTGTTTGTGAGCTCAATAGTCTAGTGGTGATTCTGGTGGAAGGTTACCATGTATGCAGTGGATCATTTTATCTTCTGATGGTCCAAAATCATGTTTTACCTTACCTTTACCTTAAAAAACATGGTACTTTTGTATTATTTTTTGTTAGTGTAGTGATACCAACAAAGCTCCTGTTGTCTTCAGATTTTTGGAGACCTGAAAACATTTTTAAAAATTCTTCTTTTGTCATGTTTCGTTCCCCTTCCTTTGTTCTTTCTAACCTACCTGCCCGCCCCCAACCCCCCCCCCCCCACACACACACGTTAAATGCAGGCGACGTGAAGGTAATGTATTTAGCCTCAGCGCTGAGCAGAAAGAGACATGTGTCATGTCCTCATCCTCCTAAATTGCTTTCATGCTTAATTGTGTGAAGTTGCGTGTGTGCAAGTGCTCTTCCTCTCTGGCTCACTGGAGTCTGTGCCACTGCCATCCTCAGTAAAGCGACAAGCAGAAAATTAATTAATCCATCTCTGGTAATAGCACCTCTGCATTTAGCATCCAGCTTTCAACACTGTGGCTCTATATGGTTGAAGCCTTCTGCCTTAAATTGAATCAGAGAATCTCTCCTCGCTTCTCCCGCTGTGCTGCTTTAAAGAAGCTTTTCAGTCCTGGTTCATTGGAACATAAGAGTCAATTTAGCAGCAGGTGACAGGGCGAGAATCAGGGTCACCCTCGAGACAGGGGAGGGACAGTGCCCACTCACCTATGGGGCACGTCACACTCTACAGCTCTGTTTTGAAAGCCAATGAACTTCCTTGCCACTTAGGCAGCTGCCTTCAAAGGGAACGTTGCGACAAAATAGCATTGTTTCCAACCGAGACTGAAGTTAGCATGTAGATTACCTATCAGCTCTTGAGATTAAAAGATCCCAAATATTGATTAACATGGTTGAACCATGTAAATATATTTAGAGCATATGTTATGGTTTCAAGGCATGTCTTCATTTGTTCTCTTAATGCGTCCATCATCCTTTTTTTTGGGCTCATTTGTGGTCGTTCATTCTACCATATTTTTTCTGTCAAAAGAATATATTTTATTTAAGAAAACGTGTACATTCACGTAAATATCCCTTGGACGTGCAGGCAAACACACCAATACTGCTTGTGCACGTTTTCGAAGCTTCTGCTGAATTTTCATGCATTTGACAGATGTACTCCTACTGTATTTACATTTAATATATCATATCCTTAAATAATCTCAAATGTTTCCCTTGGAGTAAGAGGTTTTTCAGAGGCACGGAAGAAACAGTGGCTGTTCCCACACTTCCTAGATTCCCCTCAGGCTTAGAATCTGAAAACATTATCTCTGAGCTCTATAATTTATAGGCGCATGTTGCCGTGATGTCCGCGGCTGGGCTGAGAGAGGCTGTCAGGCAGCGGCGGGGAAGTTTGATGGGAATCGGCAGGAAGATTATGAATGTGGCATTTGGGGTCCTGGAAGAGGCCCGCTTCTTGTCCACTTTACGGCCGCCACCCTGCTATTGTTTGTCAGATCTTTCAGCCTTCATGACTGACAGCGTTAAAGGCCCATGGTGCTTTTCACCTGACAGTCAAGCTTCATTCACTCTTGTTGTCTCTCTCGTTCACTTTTACCTGATTGCTCGTGTGTCTTCACCTCTTTTTTCCCCTCCGTTTGTCCCTCCATTAATGTGTTCTTCATTTGTCACATTGGTTTGTCACTCTCCTCCCACAGTCCTCATTCCCCGAAGAGATGCCTCACAGTGTGCCAAATGCATTAGTAATTTCCTTCTACTGCTGGGGAACTACGCACACACACACACACACACACACAAAACGATCCTCACACACCCAGCCCTTAATAAGCTTGTGCAGAGTGTCTTCAAACAGCGAACCCAAATGAACACAGGATGAACATGTCAACCCTTGCTGATATTTGGCCTGGGATTTCAATCAAGCCTTTAACATGCCAACAGCATCTATAAACAGATCAAAAGAAGCCACACAAATTGATTAGTGTCTGTGGGCTTTGGAGAAGAGAGGAGAAATGAGATCATAAACGCTTGTGTAATGATCCATATTTAGTGGGTGGGGATATTGTTGGAGTGCCTCAAGGCTCGCTTCTCAGCCCCCTGCTGTTTTCGTTCTGCTCCTGCTGACGACCGTCCCAAGTGAGCTGACGCTCCACAACGTGCACACACATGTGCAGGGACGCAGAGGCCTGGATCGTGACAGTTTACACGTGTTAGATAGCAATAGCACAGCAGCTGGCAATTCAGCTGTCCAGTATGATTCTTTGCTGTCTTAACTATCGATGCCAAAAGTATAAGAGCTTGCGACCAATATTTTTGAAATGTCTAAAGTTATGATTCTCTCTGCCTTATTGGTATCACCAAGTACTGAATAAATTTGATGACCGTTTACTGTCGGACTTTGAAGCAGCTGCTTTGCATAGAACACCCGTGCTTGCAGCTGCTCGCATGAGCAGTCAAATGCACATCCGGTTGAGCTGCAGAACGATTTTCCAGCATTATTAGTAACTGAGCAACTTATGTAATTATTATCTTGTAGCAGACTACCAGTGAGGACACAATGCAAATTTTTATTTCATTAGTTGCTTTTGAATGACTTCCATGCTGGGAATCTCCAAGGTCTGGATGAAATGGGATATTTTAGGCTGGCATGTTTATCTATTTCCATGTCCTTGTTGCAAGTACTTTGGGAAAAGATAAAAAAGGAGGCATGCTGACAACCCAGCAGGAGTTCAGTTTGGATTTGATGTACGGGTCTGGCCTCATTGTCGTTATTCCCCACACAGATATTGACAAACTGTATTTGTCCTGTTGAAGAAGAGAACTCTTTTTGCTTGTCTTGTTTGAGAGCGGGGGCGAAAGGCCATGGGTCAGATCATTGGCTAAAGTTCACGGCTTTATAGATCGCCATGTTTGCCATGTGAAAAATAATCTCTACCCGAGTGGAGTCGTGCCTTTGGGGAGAAGCAGGGTAGGCACATGAACACACGAGAAGAGGGAGCCAGAGGGAGGGAAATTTGTGTAACACCTCAGTCATAGCACTCCAGTACTTAGCAAATCAAACAAAGGACCTGAGCCTGAAGAGAAATCAATGGAGGCGAGAGAGGTGCATTCATCAGGGCGACACGGCATTGGGGAGACAGGCGGCACAGGGCTGGGAGGGAGGCTGAGACTGGAACAATACTAATTGTAGGAGTGGAGAAAGAGCTTGGCTGATAGATGGTGTGGAACCTCATCGTGATTGGGCTCTAACGGATGATGTGTCTACAGTCATTGACTGATGTCAGAGGGCTCCTGTATTACTCAAACACTCTCCTACTGTAGGAGTAACTCTTAATTCTTTGTTCGGTTGGCTTCTTTTTGTTTTAACCTCTTTTTGTCCTCAATGTATTAACTCAAGCTCATCTCTTCACATGTCAATTTTATCGCGAATAGATGTTCTCGTTTTTTGAGGACAGTCCCTTCTGTTGCATGTTTCCAAATCACTTTGTGTTTTAAAAGAGACCATGAAAGGGAATTAATACCCACTGTGGCGAGAATTGCCATGCAGTGGTTACCGCCGGAAATGTTTATGCTAGTTTTGCCAATAGCACCTTTACTACTCCATTCGATATTTACACAGTCATTTACAGAGTTTTAATATTGGTATCTTTATATGTATTTTGTTAGATATTGTGCATACATGTTTAGTTTGTTAGAATACAAAAAAATGAATCCGGTCTGTCATCCTTCATCCACTGACCACCAGATGTCACCCTCCCATTTCATGGACTCTCTCAACCACACTACATTTCCCATAAGTCCCTTACCTTCATGTTAATTACTGCCCAGCTGTAAACAATCTAGTGCACTATCTTGTTTTGCCTGTTTTCGGATCCTGCCTGTGTCATCGTTCTGTTGTTTATCTGCCTGCCGTTTTGACCTTTGCCTGGATTATTTACTACGAGCTTGCCTTTTCCCTGTTACTACTGGTTGCTGTTGAGTTGACCATTGCCTGTATGCTTTGGAATTAAAGCTGCACTTGGATTTCAAGCCGCTGTTACAATTAGCTTTAAATTGTTTAGGAGTGATAATTACTATTATTCAGTGTTATTCTTGTATAAAGATTACCTGGAAAACAATCAATATGGAGATATATACAGTATAATTTTAACTTATAACAAATAACAATAACAGGAAGTTTATTGATATGATACCGACTACTGAAAAATATTTGTCCCCAATTTTCATTTCAGAAAAGTCCCTGCATGGCAGACCGAAACTACTCGAAAGAAAGCACATAAATTTAGTTTTTCTGCATCTCATTATGGTCACGGTGTCTCTGCAGGGACTGTAAATGAAGTGTTAATCTTTCCACTCATCAGTCTCTGAGTGAACCCCAGAGAGCAAGTCTTACTCGCTCCTACGAAACTGATGACTGGCACTTTCCCTTGTTTTGAGAAATAAGCTTCGGCTAAATTGCATTTTAATGGATATCACATCCCAAGTGCAAGGTGCAATCCATTGCTTGACGACTGTAACATGGACGGCCAGCGGCTTTGATTTATGAAGCTTTTGGGATCAAGGTCAAAGTTGAAATGAAGGCAAAAAGGCAATGAAGTTTTTTGCACCATGGCTGAACGTCGTAGCCGGGGAAGCGATCATCAATCATCACGTTTTGTTTGATATTCAAAAGCCCAGATGGCATCATGTGATAGTGTAGACCACAGGATTTGTAAATCCTACAGGATTTGATTGTGGTTTGCGTAAGACTACCGGTGAGTCTCCTGTTTTCAACCAACTCTGTGCCAGTGAGCGTTTATTTTTATGAGACCTCTGTGAGAAGGCATAAAGTCCAGTGAGCATCATATTCTACACCCAAATTACTCATCAGACAGCCTGCGGGCTGCTTCTGGCCCATCAGCTTTTATTTTGTGGCTCCCAAATTGCTTAGTTGTATGTTTATTATAATTAGTTCCCAAAAGTCGTGTGAAGAGGCAGTACATAATTTAAGTTTTTATCATCCATATTTCCAGCAAAGATTTTTGTAATTCTGTCTTTATTTATCGTAATTGACCCTTCGCAAAACCTGCTCCATGTCCGACAACCCATGTGCTCTCAAGCCACACATCATGTTCTCACGCAGTGAAAAATACATCGTGTTCATATTTAAAATATTGTAATTTTGTAAAGAAGTTTAATCAATAAATAGCGTGTTCTCGTGAAGCGATCATCTCTTCATACTAGTTCATTTATAGCATCAAATAAACATGAATGAACATCAGAAGGAATGTTGTTTCAAGAGCAGAAAGACGTGAGGACACACAATTTATCAAGTTCAAGTTCACCAACGTTAATCCACTGACTTGCTTTGTCGGACAAAATGGCAGATTCAGGGTCATGATTGGTCAGATCGCCTGTCAATCAAACTGTTTGAAAACGGTCAATTGCAATTTTGCGCCTCAAAGTTGTGATTTTATTTTTTAGAATTGCGACTACTTTGTGAAATTTTTCCTTTTGCCAATTCTAATGCCAGTAATTGAACATCTAAGAGTGAAAACAGTTTCATGTTGCTACATTTAATTCTTTCATCAATTTGATTTGAATCTTATCTATTTCCATAAGGCTTCACTTTAAGTGGTGAAAATCATTAGTTATCATTCTTATACATAAAAAAAAAATCAGTATTTTCATAATGTTTTCAGTAAAAGTCCCTAAACATCATTACAACAAGCTTAACGCTGTGTGAGATGTTGAGAGTTGTTTACAGAAAATACATCTAAAAACAATTAGTTCTTTTTTTCTTTCCCAATTGGCAAATATTTTGTAGGCTTAAAATCAGGAAAGTATCTGTTTGTGGTGTCGATTGCATAATATTGTATCTTTAAGAACCTATCTAGTCACGTCTACTTTACAAGATAAGCTGTGGTTTTAGCTTGGATCCTGTAATGCCCTGAAACTCTAAGGTTTGTGAATGGCATTATGAAGAATGATTTTGCTTTGTTTTGGAGCCCGGCTATAATTAACACCATGACTCGGGGTCTGCCTGTGCAGGTCGGCCTCACTCGTCTCTCATAGTGGAACAAGAAGAAATGTTTCTGAAGGTTAGTACTAAATAAAGGATTTGGTAATGATGTCCTCTAAGAGCCAAACTGAGGAGAGACCTTGAGCCTGGAGGTGGGGCAGGTGGCAGCAGTCACTGTGGCATTTGGGATAATGAGAACTTGGAGGAAAGAGAAAAAATTAAATGGCAAGATGGAAAGAGTGACTTATCTGAACTCACAGCAGATGCTCTACAGTGACGTCAAACCGGAGAGCTGTAAAGTAAGGACAGTTGTATATATATATAAAATCATAAGTTGATGAAGGGGTTAACCAAATGACTGTAAAATGTAAAAACACCTTTATCTTTTAATTAAAACCACTAAAAATCAGTGAAGAGGAGAGCTGAGAAATGCCTCTCTGCGTCTAGGTGAAAGATAGTGATTAGGTTGTTTTATTTAGCTGTTTCTGTAGCATAAACTGTAACTAATGGCTTTTGGTTTCAGAACGGCCAAAGCATATTCAATTAGAACGCTATAAGCTAAATACTAATGTTTGGATAGGCGAGCAACAAATGATCAATCATTCATAAGCTGAGTAATTAATCAAATCTAAAAATGTCACTGCACGACTTTTCAATCTGAGCTTGTTTTTTTAACATTCAAGCACCTCTCCATGAAAGTTTTTTTTTTTTTTTTTTTTTTTTTCACCGATTGAATTCATCACAGTATGTTTGGGAAAGGGAAAGGATTGGAATAACTGACATGGACGAGTGAAGCCACTAGAAAGAAAGGCAAAACGTCTTCACATTAATAACCATGTTATTTTGATTTTAATTGCCCCAGACATTCTAGAACTTGCTCTTAATGTTTTCTTAAAGAGCTTTCAATGAAGTAGCCCCGCTGTTATGAGGGATTCCAGATCTCCCTTGAGCAAAGATGCAGAAAGCTAAAGGGTTGTTAATGGACCGGCGAGTTGCGCTCATTTTCTGATTATTGCCCTCCATCTCCTCCCCTTTCTTTTCTCCTTTTATAGCCTAAACTTATCTCTGTCCTCCTGCAATGGAACATTATCTTTTTTTGAATGGTAAATTAGCAAAGATCAGACATAGCCACTGGTCACATTTGGCCAAAACCGACGTCTCGAACAGCATGCGTGACATTAGAGCTAGAAAGTCATTTTTTCTTCATAAATTAAAGTATATTTACGGAACATTAATGTATTTTGAAATGATCTTAATCACAGAGATAATGACACATCTCTTGTCATTTTTAACAGAAGAGGAAAGGGCCATGAAATCTCATGATAGCCCAGACCATTTTCAAAGAACTCTGGTCCATTAGTGTGTGTGTGTGTATGTGTGTGTATATATATATATATATATATATATATATATATATATATATATATATATATATATATATTACGGACCACTAATGTATAATATATATGAAGAGTTCAGGTGCAAAAGCCGCTAAACACTATCTCTGTCAAAAATGAGATAATGATATTGAGCGAATGCTCTCTGCACATAGTTATACGTTCATCAAATACTTTTGCTTCAAATCCGCTAAAAATCCCAGAGTCAGTCCATTCAGAAATATCAGTTCGTTGGCAGAGACCGCTAAACGCCACTTCCCTTTGTCAATAAAAGCCACAGAAGAACAAATCAGAAGACTCCAATCGAATCATATGATTTCAAGGTGAATGACGGTGTGTGTGTGTAAGTCGCAGTTGTAAGGTCTAGTTTTGGTTTTGTTCGTGTTTCATGTCTTGTTCATGTTTCGAGTTTCATGTTCATGTTTCTAGTCTTTGTCATTGTCATGTGTCATGTTTGTTATTCCATGTGCTCCAGCTGTCATGTCATGTGGTTCCCCTGTTTGTCATGTGATCCTGCCATGTGCTCTGTGTCATGTGATCCCCCTGTGTTGTGTCTTGTTCTGATTGGTTCTTGGGTTTGATCACTGTTCACAGGTGTTCATCGTTTGTCATTAGTCTGTCTATTTAACCCTCATGTCTCCATTGTACCTGGTCGATGTTTGTGGATTATTCCCTGTAACACTGTGGTGAGTTCCTGTTGTTCCTGTTGTTCCTGTTGTTCCTGTTGTTCCTGTTGTTCCTGTTGTTCCTGTTGTTCCTGTTGTTCCTGTTGTTCATGTTGTTCCTTTTTGCCAAGCCATGTGAAGACTTCATGCCATGTTCCAAGTTGGATTTATGTTTGTTTGCTGAACTTTGAATAAACTGCATATGGGTTCTCACTTTAAACTCACCTCCAGTGGATAACTTTACAGCAGTCAATTGCTGAGATGCGAGTTTTTAGCATTTTTTTTCCCCATTGTTACAGTGGCAATGACAGGATTTTACAGTGTGTGTATGTATATATTCATATCATATCTCATATCATATCATATCATATCCATATCCATATGTTTCTTTAATGAGATAATCAAAAATTGTTAGCAGTTTTGATTCAAAAACTGTAATGTTAAACATCCACGTACTACTAAGAAAAATCAGTGACTGAAAGTAGTTGAAAATGCTTTTAAAAGTTTATTTTAAACACAATAATATGCTCCTCACAACCAGTCTTTGCATCGGTCGAGAAAATATCTCTAGAATTGAAACCCAGTCGTGTTTGTTGCTCAATAAATGAATTTTTGCCAAAGGGACCTGCTTGGATATTTATTGGAGTTTTCTCTCTCCAGCTTGCTTTGTTTTTGATTTTAGCCGATGTTTTCTTTTCCTCTCTAACTCGGTTAAATCCGTTTGAAGTATTGTTGGAATTAAATTTTCCCTCTTTGCTCAAGGGGGTTTCATTATCTTTTATTTATCGCAAAATAAGGAAAAATCTCAGGACAATGTCACTATATCAAACAATAGAGAGTGAAAACTGAATGCAATCGAAAGAAGGGTTAGGTGAAGTGAAATGAAACATGCAACTTCAGGGATTTTACTCTAATAAAAAAGACTTATTTTCCTCTAATGAGCATTTTGGCTACTCGCTGTAAGTGAGTTTGCACTTGCATTTGTTCCAGCCATTCCGGACATTCCTCATGCTGGATTTAGATTTCTTAAAACATGATCTGCTCAAAGGAAGTCATAAAACACTGTGAAATTTTAATAATGTAGTACAATTTTTATTACAAGGTTTGTTCAATGAACAGTGCATTTTTAGGTCAGTGCCTCACGTATTATTATTATAGGTTTATGAATCAATGACACATGTAACTGCTTCCTTTATATATACCTAAATATTTCTCCTACTGTGACTGTAAAACCCCCAAAATACCCTCTCAATCAAAGAATGCATTCGGAATATGTTAAATATTTTATGGTATATGATTTTTAATCACAAATATAGCATTCATTTTTGTATAGAAGGACTGTTTAAGCCTTGTCACTTTTGTAAAATTATTTTCACTCCATTGACAGATAATTTGATCAGTTTGAAGCAAAAACTTAATTTAGTCTTTCAATTTACTTATCTACTTAATGCATCTTGATGCAACTGGACTGGAAACAAGACCAAAATACCTAGTAAGAAAACATGTTTTACAATGTATTTGAGACAGGCTGCATTGTAATTGGCCTACTTGAAAATACGTATGTAACTTTCCGGTTATTCAAATGCTTTCTTTGAGTGTGTTGTAAGATGGTACATCAGAATAGAGATATTACCACATCTTTATTCCACATGTCCCCTGACTGACATGTAGGTGTAACCCCTCCACCCGGGTCCTACTCGGCTTGCTCTAGCTGGCCTCCGTTACACTCACCCCCTAAACATCACTCCCATTCGGGTCACGGCACCACTGTAATCCCTCTACGCGACACATTCTGAGGGGGCCTCAAACCCGGGTCTTGCGGCACGGGAGTCAGACGCTCTAACAAGGAGGCTAAAGGCTGCAACCTCTAACATCCGTCGCCGGAGGTCAGAGGAGTGAGGTTTACTCGCACAGCAAATACTAGCTGGCCTACATTACACTCACCCCCCAAACCTCACTCCCGTTCGGGTCACGGCACAACTGTAATCCCTCTACCCGAGTCCTACTCGACACATTCTGAGCAGGCCTCAAACCTGGATCTTCCGGCATGGGAGTCAGACGCTCTAACAAGGAGGCTAAAGGCTGCAACCTCTAACATCCGTCCCCAGAGGTCAGAGGAGTGAGGTTTACTCGCACAGCAACTACTAGCTGGCCTCCGTTACACTCACCCCCCTAAACCTCACTCCCGTTCGGGTCACGGCACCAAGTACACCACTGCAACCTAGTGTCTGTCGCCAGAGCATCTCTTGATGTCAGAGGGGTGAGGATTACTCGCACAGCAACTACTAGCTGGCCTCCGTTACACTCACCCCCCTAAACCTCACTCCCGTTCGGGTCACGGCACCAAGTACATCACTGCAACCTAGTGTCTGTCGCCAGAGCATCTCTTGATGTCAGAGGAGTGAGGTTTACTCGCACAGCAACAACTAGCTGGCCTCCGTTACACTCACCCCCCTAAACCTCACTCCCATTCGGGTCACGGCACCACTGTAATCCCTCTACTCGACACATTCTGAGCGGGCCTCAAACCCGGGTCTTCCGGCACGGGAGTCAGACGCTCTAACAAGGAGGCTAAAGGCTGCAACCTCTAACATCCGTCGCCGGAGGTCAGAGGAGTGAGGTTTACTCGCACAGCAACTACTAGCTGGCCTACATTACACTCACCCCCCAAACCTCACTCCCGTTCGGGTCACGGCACCACTGTAATCCCTCTACCCGAGTCCTACTCGACACATTCTGAGCAGGCCTCAAACCCGGATCTTCCGGCATGGGAGTCAGACACTCTAACAAGGAAGCTAAAGGCTGCAACCTCTAACATCCGTCCCCAGAGGTCAGAGGAGTGAGGTTTACTCGCACTAGCTGGCCTCCGTTACACTCACCCCCCTAAACCTCACTCCCATCCGGGTCACGGCACCAAGTACACCACTGCAACCTAGTGTCTGTCGCCAGAGCATCTCTTGATGTCAGAGGAGTGAGGTTTACTCGCACAGCAACTACTAGCTGGCCTCCGTTACACTCACCCCCCTAAACCTCACTCCCGTTCGGGTCACGGCACCAAGTACACCACTGCAACCTAGTGTCTGTCGCCAGAGCATCTCTTGATGTCAGAGGAGTGAGGTTTACTCGCACAGCAACTACTAGCTGGCCTCCATTACACTCACCGCCCTAAACCTCACGCCCGTTCGGGTCACGGCACCACTGTAATCCCTCTACCCGAGTCCTACTCGACACATTCTGAGCGGGCCTCAAACCCGGGTTTTCCTGCATTGGGAATCAGACGCTCCAACAAGGAGGCTAAAGGCTGCAACCTCTAACAGGGGTCCGAGGGGTGAGGTTTACTCACACAGCAACTACTGGCTGGCCTCCGTTACATAGGCTAAGCGGTAGCATCTAGCTGCATTTATTATTTTATAGTTTTTTAATGCGTCACATAGAGTAGCTTCATGCATATTTATAAAATAGTTCAAACTGAGAATTCTGATTGAATGAGCCATATTGAAAAGCTAGCATACGCACAGCTGTTTAGCTCACATGCTATAATAATTGTTGAACCGTATTTGCTAGCAGAAGCAACACACTCTGATAGCAATTTGTAAATGGTTTATGTTTTAGCGAATTGGCGGCTAAATTGTATAAATTCATACAGGCTCATTTGTACGTTTTTTGAGCAATCTGCTTACCCTCCACTGACGATTAGACTTTTTTTTTCTAAAATATTGTAAGTTCACACCAAATTACCACCTTGTAGTTGCATTTTAATTAGATCCAATTGGCAGAAGAGTTGTTTACACTAGTGAATAATTAATAAATATAACTATTTATTAGCATTTGTCTGCATTAGAACACCATTTATCTGTGGTGAAATGAATGTAACAGTTTTATTGCTTTATTAAAACGGCCGCGGCAGCTCCTGCTTTGCATTTCTCACACTTTTTTTTTTTTTTTAGCAGAGTCAGCAGAGAGCCGTCATTCCTTCTCTTCCGTTGCGTAAGGGGTTGTGGGAAATATTTTCCAAAAAAATTCTTCAGAAAATCCAATAATAGCAAGCCATCTGGGTACTTTTGGCATGCTGTTTCCAACGTACTATGATCTGGGACATGCTAATTCCAATCTCGACTGTAATTCAGGATGGATAGCATGCAAATTGTGCCGCCGACATTGAGTGGAATGTAATCTGGGCACCCCTGTGTACCCAGAATACAATTGGAAGAGGGTGTGGATGACACAAAGACGACATAAAGTTTGCGAGACGTGTGAAATCTGTCTTTTCATGAGATTGAGGCAGAACTCTGTGTGGAAATATATGAGGCTGTGTCTATTTTTCTTTGTTTATGTGTGTGTGTGCCTGTTGAGTCTATTGTGGGCTGCTGTGAAATGTTCTCTGACAGCGTGTGGATCTCCAGTCGCTCTTGACAGCTATTGCTCATGGGCTTCGAGTCCCACTGGGTTTACAGCCAGCGTTCTCTTCTTGCCTGGACACATACACACTCACACACAAACATAAACACACGCCACATCTAATTAACACACCGCCAGACGAGCTACTTTTACCCTGTCCACCTCTGCACTTCAAACAGCCAAGCGCTAACAGCACGCAGCGCCCATCATAACCAAGGTGCCTTGATTCAGAGAGAGAGAGATTGGCTGTGTTTATGCAGTCAAATTGAGTACCATCTCGCCAAAAACCGCTCTCGTCGCATAAAAGATGGACACACCAGTCATTCAGAGAGGTATCAGCATTGACACTTCACTTATTAGCTGTTTGCATGTGGCTACTGCAAATTTTTATTTATTTTCTTTCCCCGAGAATTTGCTTTGGGATTCGTCTCACACGGATCAAAGACTTCCGTAGTGCCAGCCCCACTCGCCTGTGTTTACGCCACCTGATTCATAATTATTATCCTAGTTTGTTTTCCCAAAAGTGCTTTTATTTGTCAGATTTCTAATGCATGTTATGCTAATACCGGCCTCTGCGGAGACGATGACAGGCCTGCGATTCGGTTTCTCAGCGCAGGTCTCTCTCTTTCTCAGCTTTGATCGCTCTGGCGCTGATGCCACCGAGCCTATTTGAGTAATTAAGTGCAATCATTGATCTAATTAAAGAAAGTAGAGGTTGTGTCAGAGGAAGCACCTCTTTAATAGGATCCAGTACATTATGGAGGACGATAAACAGACCAATGCAAACCGTGATTCGTTACTCAAATGCACTACCTGTGGGTTCTATTAAAGGACTGCATCTGTATATATTAATATAAAAATAAATATATTTAATATATTAATATATTATATCTGTCTATCTATCTATTGATCAAAATCATGCATGTATCATTTAGTGTTTAAGAAACATTTATCATGATAATGATGATGATTATTATTATAGAAAGTTACTTATTATTATTATTATTATTATTATTAAAGATGGTTATACTGCATTTTCAGGATTCTTTGAGGAACATAAAGTTTAAATGACAGCATTATTTTGAATTTTTTTTTTTTTTAACATCTTTACTGTCTTTTTTATCAATTAGATGCATCCTTGCTGGATATTTTCTTTAAAAATAGCAACAATGTGAATGCAATATCGAATATTATTCTATATTATTATGTTGAAAATGTTATTAGTATTACCAAAGCACTCTAAAATAGTTTCCTGCATTTAATTTGCTGTTTTAATTTAGATGTCCACTTGTAGCGTCACTATTACTGGTGTATTTGAAACATGCTGTGAATCTCTCCGTAAGGGTTGAGTGTGTATGTGTGAGTACGGGTATTCGAGAGGGAATATGAAAGCTTTCTCTCTCAGCGTTCACTGGCAGTCACACTGTCTGATAGATTCAAGACGGGTGAATCCAGAAACACCACAGACACATGTGTCTCTGTGTTTATGACCCATCACCAATGCACCTGCAGCCGAGAGACAGGCTTAGTTTGACATATCATAGACACGTCAGAAACCCTAAGAGAAGCCACGGGAGAATTTTCAAAATCTTTTTCGGTTTTCCGTTGTTTGTCTCTCTCTCTCTCTCTCTCTCTCTCTCTCTCTCTCTCTCACTTTCCTGCCCATCCAAACTGCTACAACCTTCCAAATAGCAAGTCACAAATTCTGAAATATGGACAAAAATATATAAACGCTCTTCAGATATTCTCGCACAAACGCACTTTTGTTCCCATCGTAAATTACAGTGTTTGAGGTCAGTACATTACACAGCTGTGTGGAGAATTGTTGCTAATTGAGTGAAAAGCATATTGTCTCTGGGGGGCCGAATGCAACATTCAGGTATATTTACACTCAAAATTCTCTGTTAAATCACATCTGCTCTCTGGAGATTTGGAGACAGTTCCTGGTGAAATATGCATGAGAACAGCAGCATTAGCGGAAAAGGACTTTTGCGTTCAATGGCTCCCTTTCGCACATTTTGATGAGGGCATGGTTGTACTTGTCAGGCGAATTTTTGAGTGGCACGTCTTGTTTCGAAAGTGTTCTGAAAGGGACGATGGGGTGGGAAAGAAACTCACTTGTCCAAATTTTGTTGTTGTTTCCATGCTTTTGTTTTGTTCAAAGAATATACAGAATTTGTTTATGGCTCAATGGCATGAGGGTCATTTTTTAATCTATTGATACATTCAACAATACAGTAAAATGCAATTCCTAGACATGAATGCACCTTTTAATATAACATACTTTTTGGTGATTATACTGTAACGCCAAAAATGTCACGATGTAAGAACAAAGCTTTGTTGAAAGAATAAAATTCTATGTATACTATAATATCAAAATATTTGGAAGATATTTAGCATAATGTCCAAGCTGCTCCCATCTGCTTTTACTTGGAGAAAAAGGTAGTTTATTTATTTTTGTTTCACAGAAAAAAACAAAAAAAACACAAGTTTTGAAAGACATAATGCTGAGTAAATGATGACAGATTTTTCATTTCAGGCGAACTATCTCTTTAAAGATTGAGAGCATCGGTGGTAAGAGTAGTTTGGTGTTCTCTTAGCAAAGCTAACGTCTTTTGCCTCAAAAGGGGCCTCCATCAGCCTCTCTCATTCTCTTTCACTCTCTCTCAACAAAGTTAAAAAAAAAAAAATTTTGAAAAAAGAAGGAAACGGTGAACAGAGGCAGTATTGATCGAGCCGAGAGTGGGGTCAGAGGTGAATGAAATGTTGATTTGACACCTGGTCTGAGCTCCCTCCCTTTCTGTCTGGAGGGAGGAATGAAGGGTAAATCAAAACAGTGGGAGGCTGAGATCTTTCACAACTATTTAATGTTGGAATAGGTTGAACCTTCCCCTCTGTCCTCGCAAGAATAGTTTTCCATGCACTGTACCAGCCACTGTGTGTTTTTACCTGGAAGGGAGAGGAAGGGAGGGAGGGCTGAATCGATTGCTGGTTAAGTTGATAGACAGTTGAACAAACTCCTATCAACATAAGGAAACAAATGCAAATGCTTAGTCGTGTGATTCTATTTTGCAAAATATGTAGTCACGTCAAGGTAGTGGCAACTCCAGTACTCAAGGGGGCGATACACCTTCAAATGTCTGTGCCATTAAACCAGATTTATTGTTGTTCAAGTATCAAACGTATAAACGTAATAATGTATTAACAGTTTAACTTGGTTGACGTGAAAGCTTGACTGCAGAAGAAGACAATTTATGCTAAAGTTTGCTATGGACCTTCGAGTAGGTGCTATATTTAATTTGACACAAATGAAAATGAGGCTGTGAGGAATAGAAAGGCATTCTGTTCAGTTTTTCAGAACTCAGTGAGTCCTATCTTCAACATTTCAAGCAGGGCAACTTTTTATATTTTTATGTATATTTTTATTTATTTTAAAGGTAGCTGTCATAAAACACAAAATCGTCGCCTTTATGTGTTTGCATATCTGCATAGAGTACGTTTTGGGCCTTAAACAGACAGGGTGACATAATATCATAAATATGCTAATGTTCGCTTGTCGTGTAAACGAATAAAAAATGGACCTAACGGAAACAAACCTAGCAAAACGAATAAAAAAAGAAATAGTACCGATCTCTGTTTTTCTGCTCAGAGGCAGGGTTATGTACTCGGACCTTTGTTTTTCTCATCTGAGATGCGTATCCTGAGGTGTGGTTGGGATTAAGTTTGTGTGTGCAGTTTTTCTAACCCTGTTAGGGCTGCATTAAGGGGTGAGTAATCTCTTCACACGCAAGTCCTCGCTCTCTTTCATTACCCAGCAGCGCTGCCCGGATCTATAGCACTATGCTGCTCCATATGAAACCCAGACCTGTCCAATCAATATGCCCCAAGGCTGCAGTGAGGGCAGAGGCTGAGGAGGATGAATTCTAATTTGATGAAATACGCATTTCGGATCAGTCCGGATGCTTGCAGGGCTGCGGTAATTGTCGACAAATTCATCTTAAAGGCCGGTAGCTGAGGATTGCTTTCAATTAGGGGTGGACCTTCTGTTTAGCTGTTTGTGGACCACTGCTCACCTCTCACCACGTCTGAGAGAGAAGAAACACTCGCACACTCACACTCTGGCACTATAGTGTCTCATTAGGATGTGGTTATTGCTCTGAAAGGTGCATTTATGATTTGGCAGGCTTTAACTGTAAGCAAAGCCAAAGCGGTGCTTCTAACCGTACTTGAGGGTTTAATGGACTCTTAAAATATCCTTGTCTTGTTTGCTTGTCTCATTTTGTGTGCTGAAATAAAATTGCCTGCTCATACTTTTATTTTATTATGTTTAAGATGACAAGGGTCTCTACAGTGTGGCATTGATCTCTGATAATTCCGCAAGCTGATTTCAAACTGTAATAAGCGATAATTCAGATTGTTGGACTAAATAACTTGTTACTATGTTGTTTTGAAAGCAGCTGAGCTACTGTCATAATACTGAAAAATGTAGTGTGACTACTAAAGTGTTTAAGTCTGATGTTTTTGGAAGCAGTATTTTTTCAAACTGTTGTATTTGGTCATTTTAGCTGACGCTTTTATCCAAAGCGAATTACAAGTGAGGCAATTAGGGGTTAGGTGCCTTGCTCAAGAGTACCTTAGTCATGATATCGACGGTGGAGAGAGTGATGTTTAATCACAATCCCCACTTTCAATTCCTGCCAATGTAACCCTCGAACCCGGGTCGTCCGGCATGGGAGTCGGACACTCTAACAAGGAGGCTAAAGCCTGTTCGGGTCATGGCACCAATGTAACCTCAAACCCGGGTCTTCCGGCATGGGGTCGGACACTCTAACAAAGAGGCTAAAGGCTGCAACTTCTAGCATCTGTCGCTAGAGCGTCTCCTGAGGTCAAAGGAGTGAGGTTTACTCACACACTAGCACTTACTACTAGCTGGCCTCCGTTACACTCACCCCCCTAAACCTCACTCCCATCCGGGTCACGGCACCAAGTACACCACTGCAACCTAGTGTCTGTCACCAGAGCATCTCTTGATGTCAGATGAGTGAGGTTTACTCACACAGCAACTACTAGCTGGCCTCCGTTACACTCACCCCCCTAAACCTCACTCCCATCCGGGTCACGGCACCAGGTACACCACTGCAAATAGTGTCTGTCGCCAGAGCATCTCTTGATGTCAGAGGAGTGAGGTTCACTGACAAAGCAACTACTAGTTGGCCTCCGTTACACTCACCCCCCTAAACCTCACTCCTGTTCGGGTCACGGCACCAAGTACATCACTGCAACCTAGTGTCTGTCGCCAGAGCATCTCTTGATGTCAGCAGAGTGAGGTTTACTCGCACAGCAACTACTAGCTGGCCTCCGTTACACTCACCCCCCTAAACCTCACTGCTGTTCGGGTCACGGCACCAATGTAACCTCAAACCCGGGTCGTCCGGCATGGGAGTCGGACACTCTAACAAGGAGGCTAAAGGCTGCAACTTCTGACATCTGTCGCTAGAGCGTCTCCTGAGGTCAGAGGAGTGAGGTTTACTCGCACAGCAACTACTAGCTGGCCTCCGTTACACGGGCGTGGGAATTGAACTGGCAACCCTCAGGTTAAAAGCCCAACTCCCTCACCATTAGGCCACGACTAGTTAGCAATAATGCTAGGCTAGTTGATTTAACGAGCTCAGTTTCTTATATGTGTTGCCCTGCACATGAGCAAAAAATATATCGCCGTAAAGAATTAAGAATTAGTTGACAACGTTATTTTGTTCCCTCAGTTTAGTTGGCCTCGATGTACTAATTCAGTCCCTAGTTTTAGTTAGATTGTGGTCATGGAGGAACAAATTCGTAAAACAAGGCCTCGTAAATATCGAGACGTCGCATTTACCCAGCATGCTGTTAATGCTAAACATGACCACAGCTAGTTAATACGATATTAACTTGTGCACAATATGGAAATTAGGAAATCAAAGAATAACATATTCCATTAGCAAGTGTTAGCTTGGAAGCTAGCTATCTTTTGGTCACTCTGTTAACAAGGAAATCTGGGATATTTATTGGTAGAAATGCTCCTGGTTTTTTCCAAAAACTCATGCTTGTAAACTTCTCAGCAGAATTTGTACGAAAAAATAAAAAATAAAATCACGTCTGCTTTAGTCTGTGTGGTTCAAAGGTCTTGGATCAAAGTGCGACCACTCTTTTAATTCATCAAACTTTTCCGTTTCTTTTTTATTATTATTTATTTAGATATTTTATATAGTTATTTTTTGAGACAGACAGACAGATGGTTGTCTCAGGACAGCTCTAGTGTGTTTTGACTGGCATTTATGAAGAATAAAGTGAGTCTGGGAGCGGTTCGGCTTCTGTTTGCAGTGTGATGATCCATTGATTTGCTGTCTCTCTCTTCTGCAGGGACGTACGGACCAGATACAGGGTGGGCGGCAGCTTTTCCTGAGTGTCAGGAGAGAAACCAATCGCCAATCAATATAGCCGACCAAGACACTAAGGTCTCGATGGAGTACCAGGAACTCACGCTGGACGGCTTTGATGCAGAGTCGTCCAACAAGACGTCAATGAAGAATACAGGCAAAACTGGTAAATATGCACTGATATGGTGATAGTTCACCAAAAAAAAAAAGAAGAGCATTGATCTATCATGTGATCAAACATAAGGCAGATGGTCCTGGCCATTACAAAGTGAATGGGGTTTATACACTACCTGAATGATCTTCTAAAGTCATATGATAGACAAATATTTAAGTTATGACTCAAAAGTTTAGAAATATGTTTCAATATTTTCTTTAGAGACTTGAGAGTGACAAAATTATCAGGAATGGATTTAGATTATGCTTGACTCAATGCTACAGAAACATGTGCCAGTTGCTGCACCATGCCGCTGACTTCTATAAATTATAGGTTACATTGAGCGGAAGTGTTCAACTCTTGTAGTTTTCAAGCTCTATCAAACTTTTATGATGTGATCTCCCCCCTGAACTTTTCACACCCGAATTCTGTTTTCATGCTACAGTCTTGCACCATTAAGCCGTACTGCAGCGGAGCGTATTGAGGAAGTAAACACAGACACGAATTGCCCAGCATTTCCCTCCTTAACATAATCCGTGCAGAGGAAGACAAATGTCCCGCTGTTGTCCCATGAATAATGGAGAGCTGCTCTGCTATTTATAACTGACACATGAGTGTTTTATCAGCGAAATAATCACCTGGAACAGGGCGGCACAATAAACCTACAGACCCGGCTTCTCTGAATTATGCATGACTCAATCAATGTTTTAAATCATTTTCTCTATGGACGACTGCAACGTCAAGTGACCCTTGACCTTCTCACCTTGAACGAAACACTCATTAGGGATGTCCAAAAAAGGAATAAGTGTGAAAAAGTTAATGTCTTTGCAATAAAATGCTTGTGTACTTGCTTACCCTGCAGTAAAGATGACTACAGGATGACTTAAATTGTTGTTGTATTAAAAAAATATATACTTTGTTGATATACAATGCATGAATAAATCAAGATGGGTTTTTTATTTTTTTAAAAACATACCCGATCTTGAATCCTCTACAATCACAAAATGAATAATGGTTAATTATTTTTAACATATCAACAATCCAAAGTTTGAAAACAAGCAGCGTTGCAATAATCAGAGAAGAAATACCAGAGAAAATAGCATTTAATTTAATTAAAAGACAAATAAATTATTTATTATAAAAATATAATAAATACACATTGTAAATATGTAATTAAAAAATAATGATCAAATAAAATTGTTACGAGTGGGGCTTCCTCTTCACGTCCTCCGGATCAGCAGAGGGAGCTCTCACTCGAGTATTAGCGACTACATTTCCCATAAACCCTCATACCTGGGTCTGATCACACACACACCTGATGCATATGACCTCACTATTTAAGCACTACACAGACGCCACCTCAACGCGAAGTCTTGATTATCCTTACCGTTATCATTTCTGAGCGTTTACCTTCTGGATTGTAGTGGTGGGTAGAGCGAGGCTTCATGAAACACTGAAAAAGTTGAAGCAAATGTCCCGTAACTATACCGACACCCGTCTCCACGGTGACACCTAGAGGTCAATTGCACATGCTATCTGAAACAACATTGACAACAAGCCATTTAAAAAAATTAAAATGTTGTGTTTTTGTTAATGTGGTGAGTTTTTAACATCCTCACTATATAACTATAATATATAACAATAAGTAGGTTATTTTGGTCATGAAAAATGAAAATTAATAAAACAAATCAATCCACAATGGTCTCATTTTTGTTTGTCTCAACAAACAAATCTCAAAATCGCTATCTCAAAATCTTTCTCGTCTCACGAAAACCCACGAGGTGAAGGTGCATTAACTCCTCTTTTAAACTTCCCGCCCCGTCAATCAAACGCATACTCGGCGAGCACGCCTCCTGTCGAAACGCGCAGAAGCTTCGTTTAGCCATAGTCACGTGACATGGGTGTTTCGAAACATCTACGCTTCGGGATCTCGACACTGTGTCGAAACGTTAGTTTCGCGTCAGCCATCCCTACTGGATTGTTATTTCGTTGTGACCTTGAACTGTTCACCCGTGATTGAATCTGACCCCTGCCTGTTATCTGGATACTGTACCTTTGCCGCCGGTCTCGACCCCAGCCTGTCCCTCTTCATGTTTACGGTTTGCCTACGCTGTTTTTACTGCTATCTGTTGACCCTTGCCTGTCTGACGTGGAGTATTTGAATAAAAGAATTGCGAATGGATCCGCACGCCGCTGACTCGTCGTTACAAAAATGCTCATTAAACCAATTTTCTGTAAAGATGTCTTCTCTTTAGGCAGTCCGATCTATTTGTTATGCTGAAAAGCAAGTCGAGTACGTCGCATTGTTTGTTACAGTATTTCTCTCAGTGTGTGCTTTGTTCTGTTTCATGCATACTGAAAAAACACCAACTGTGCAAGGTATACATGCTATATACTGCAGAAAAAGTCGAGGCGTTTTTTGCTGGACTGGCCAATACACAATCTTCCCCCACCAAATTAAACTTAAGAAATTCATGAGATCTCGGAACCTTGAAGAAACATTTGCATTGATCAAGGATTTGCTGGCAGGCGAGGCCTAGTTTTCACAAGCTGCCGTTCCAAGGTCCTGCTGGCTTAGTCGTATAATTCCTGCCTGTTTGTTAAAGCTCATGAAGCTCAAAGCCGGAATAGCTAATGAAACTGATTCTCCCTCTCATGTCGGATTACGTCAAAAAATCAACAAAAGACCAAACAACTTAAAGCGGAGTCGAGAGAAGGACAGAGAGCGGCGTTGTTTTTTCCCAGGCTCGCGTCATGCGTCTTACTTTTGCCCCTGGCACCTCCGAGTCAGTCCTCGTTGCTGTGGTGACGGATCCAGACTGCCACCAGTTGATTGCTTCAATATCTCAATGGTTGGACACCAGCCTGTTTCGCTAAGATTACAAGTGAGGTTTCAGAGGAGCCGTTCTTTTAAATAGGACACAAATCTCTCGTGGCAAGCGGCAAGGAAAAATCACTCTGAAATTCAATCAGAAAAAGAAATCTGTCCAACAAAGGCTGCGCTATTTAAGGTTGCACCCATTAATTAAAGTCCGGTCCTGGTGCGAAAGACCAATTTGTGAATCTAAATGCTCTCGGACGGCAGAGCTTTCGCCTTTAAGGCTCTTGTTTTATGAAGTAACAAAAGGAATCAAAAAAGCAATTTGAAACATTGTGAGGGGGAACTGTCTTCTCTCAGCCAAATTATTGCTTCATTTGAGGCCTGGCCTTCTGAGGGCAACAGCAGAAAGGAATTGTGTATAATATTCAGCCTGTGTCTCTAAGGAAGCTAAACGAATAAGCCTAAATGCTGAAGGGAAGTGTGTCCTCCAGACTGTTTTCAGTCAGAAATGTATCTGTGCTTGGAATGCATTTGTTTGGTGTACATGCCAAGAAAGTGGTCTTTATCTCTCGCTTTCTCCCTATTTAACCCTCCTTCCTTTTCACAGTGGCGATCTTCCTGAAGGACGATTATTTTGTGAGAGGAGCCGGGCTACCGGGCCGCTTCAAAGCCGAGAAGGTGGAGTTCCACTGGGGCCAGAGCAATGGTTCAGACGGCTCAGAGCACAGCATCAATGGCAGGAGATTCCCCGTGGAGGTGAGCCCCAGTTAATCTCTCTCCAACGTCTGTTCCCTATCTAAACAAACCAGCTCCACCAACTCCCAACTCTGGCCCATTCACTTTATTTTGCGGGGTACGCCAACTTTTTGAAGTTACACTCTTGCTTGGGACATTCAAGAAGGCTGTACATTTCAAATGGCTGAGGGATAACAACAAAAAAAGAAAATTCTAGATGAAAACAAATTTAATTTAATGGTGCAAAAATGTCATGTGGTGTAACCAACAAGTAAAAAGTACAAATATACTGTCCTTACACCTTGAGCGCATATACATCTTGATTCCAATAAATAAATGTAACTTTTTTTGTGGAGTCGTACCACATGACATTATGTACTTAAAAACTTGACTTGCCACAATAAAGGTCAAATTATCCAATATTTTAAGATCGTTTCTATATCGATCATGACGTGACATACTGAGGTCCTGGTTCTCCATATTGACCACACAACGTGACTATATATGAAAGATTAAGGTTACTTGTTCACCATAGAAGAGTCAAATCATTGTACTGAATTTGATTTATTTCATAAATAATAGAAAAATAAGAGCATTGTCCCACAGCTCTCGGACATCTAAAAGGAGCTTTATCTGGTCTTTAAATAGAGGAAAAGCAGGAAGAATCATGGTCGGGCGGAGAGGTGGAATGGTTGGCCATCTCTTATAGAAGCGTGTAAAGGGCGTCGCTGTATTGATTGAACAGGGCATTATGGAGACGAGCTCTCTCTTGGGTCTGATCACTGGCTGCTTGTGTCTCTCTTTGCAATTCTGATTTATCATGATGGCCGCTTGGCACCTCTCATGCACACTTGAGACCGATTTTATCACCCTGCCTCAAATATGCAAGTGATCAGAGTTTTGCATGTCTTTCAACATTAAGTGCAATTAATATTGTTTGATTCGGTGGTCGTAGTTTTATTGCCGCCCCTCCCGCCCAGCCTAATTTAGAGAATAAAATATGTGTCCGTTGGCCTGCATTAGCGTCCCTCGTATTGGCAGTTTGATGTTGCTTGGTGTGATGTCATCATAGTATAAATCACTTTGGCACTGAAGGTCTCCTACTGCATTCTACCAGCTATTTAGGTATTGCTTGCTTGTAATTCAAAAAAATACATTTAAAAAATATAGAAAGAATTTAAAATAAATTCCATGGACAAAAAGGAAAATACTCTAATTCAGAACCAGAACCTTTTAAAAAGAAACAGCGGAACCAAACAATAATGATTCTTTTTACTGAATCAAATCCATCAATTTCCAGAACAAATGACTCTTATGAGTCATTTATTTTTAGTGAATCAAAAGCAGTGCGAATGCTGTAATCATGCCAATACCTGAACAAATGACTCCAATGACTTCTTAATGAATCAAAACTGTACAGCACAAACAGCGTAGTCAAACATATATGGAATGATCGCTATAAGCGAAATCATTTCAGTGAATCATTCTAATTCTACCAATTCCCACACAACTGTCGCTTATGAGCCATTCCCTTTTTTAGTGAATCAAAACACCACTTCTTTTTAGTGAATACAGTATGAGCAGCTTAGTCCAACCGATTCCTTACTGAATGAGCCTGTCATGATCATCTGCTGAAGTGCCCATGACCACCACAGGGGGGCACTTCACCGTGGACTCCATTTCCCACAAGTCACCACACAGGAACCATCACTCACGCACTCTCACACACACACACACTACATTTCCCAGAAGCCTTGCACCCTGTCACTGATTACCCCAGCCAGCTGTAGCACATCATTTGTCACTATTTAAGCACACTGCACTGCGAGGTCTTGATCTTCTGTGTAGTTGTCATTTCTGAGCGTCATTCCCGGTCTTGTTTTCTTGTTGCCATTCTGCCCATTTCACCGTGTTCTGATTGTTTCGCTACCTACCCTTGGATTATTGCTTTGTTTTATTGGACTGTGATATTTGCTGCCTACCTCGACATCTTTGCCTGTGTATCGACTACGACTCGGCCTATCCTCCTTCATACCTGTTTGCCCCTGTATTGACCATTGCCTGTTTGACCACGTTTTCAATAAAGCTGCGCTTGGATCTCAACCCACTGTCTTCCGGTTACAGGCCCTTTATGAGCCAGTTCTTTTTAGTGATTGAAACATACACAAATTGTGTTGTATTTATGGCTTTGAGACTCAAATCAGCGTAGTGACTTGTATGACAATATATGCAACATTTTCAAATTCAAATAACCTTTTTAAATTTGCATTTGCAAACATAAAATCTTTGCTAGAGTTTCCTTCAAGAAATAGAAGTGATCTTCAGCGGCAAATAGAGCTGACACTTTTTATTTCGAGCAACTTTTGGACAGTCTTACTAGAGCGATCTGTGTTTAGGTTCCTCTGATGTCTGCCTGTAGTGTGTTTGACTTGTTTGGTCTGTCACATTTAGTGTCTTGTAGTCGATGTGAGTCGAGCCTGAAGCTCAGAGAATGTAGATGAGGATGCTCTTTTCACTCTGTCACACAACCCTAGCTGAATAAAGAAAAGACAAAGAGACAGATGTGAGAAAGAAGAGTTTGGAACATCACAGAAGCAGCAGAAACACTGGAGGTAAGGTTAACAACAAAACCGAAGAGCAAGACAGAAAAAAGGCCGGAGTTGAAGTGAAGTGTGGCCTATTATGAATTAGTCTTCACCAGCCGAAACGCTAGCTTACAACCAACACGCTCATTAACGAAACTAATTGAGTCAGAAAGCTAATTAAGGCTATCAGCAGTGGGGCTCTGTGGTTTTCCTGGTGTGACGTCACGTGTTTTGGCCTGTGCTCTCTTCATGAAAGCTCTCAGAGACAGATCCTTCATTCAGCTCTCTCGGACAACAGCGTCACCTGCGGATTAAAGCCGTTTACAAAAGCATACATTAACCGTAAGTGCTCATTTCATTTTCTTTATAAAGTGGTCATGACATGATTTAGAGGGTGTAGACTGAGAAAAGAGGGCTCATTAAACTGAATTAATTACACTAATTAAACCACTAAAGAATTATTGAAAGATTTGGGATGGAGGGCTTTTTTGTTGTTGTTTTGGTTGCATTTGTCTCTTTCAGGCAGCTTTTTTCAAACCACAAAAGGTAACTCATAATATGCTGGAAAGCATTTAGCATGTCATTAGAATTATTACATTTAAAAGTTTTTAAAGTCACTATATGGACGTTGTTTCAAACTAAAGCAGAACGAACATGTTTCCAATAACACACTAGTTGCGGCGTTTTCTTCTTTTTGAACAGATTATGCGAATGATTCAAAGACTCACTCATGCAGACGGTGCGTTTGTACAGAGCCCCACACGTGACATGCATGGCTGGGGGGGGGGGGGGTACTGTGATATTGTGTGTGTGTGTGTGGGGGGGGGGGTACTGGGATACAAGATACTGTGGCCACAGATTAAGAATAAGATTAAGAAAGACTTTTTTTTTTCTTCCGCATTGTAGTTAAACCGTGGCCACTTTTTAATTAAAACATAGGACAACTAACTATTAAAACTTTTCTCATTATTAAAGCCCCAAATTCATAAGTCACGGGAACAAATCATTAATTGACGGTCACAATATCTATTTTTATTTCTTCTGAATGCCGTGTGCAGGGCTCTGTGCGTTTGAATGATTTAGTTTAATGAATGATTCAACGACTTACTCATGAAAGCAGTCACTTTATAAATTTCTGACATGCTGGCGGGAAAAAACAGGATAACATGGCCACAAATTAAGAATTCGTTTACTCAATTCCCTCTTTTTAGTTTAATCGATCAGTTCTGAGAACTAGCTGTCGTGTAAAGTTGTAAATCTCATATTACACCACACACAGTTTTTTATTTCCTTTAAACTTTAAATCACAATTGGTTATTTTAATCCATTCAAAGTTCATATTTCCTCATATTTATTAGGTACGGTCCAATAAGTCCCACATGGCATATGAACCCATGTACAGGAGTCGCTGGTTTTTGAGACTGAATAGAAAACTTTCAAAGAAGATGCCAAAATCTGCATTTGTTTGGTATTGATTGTTTGGATCAGTCAGTGTGAGCCAGACGAGTTTAGAACTTGTTTATTTGTTGATTCATTTTTGTTCATCTCATATCTGCACAAAGTAGTATTACAGCTCTGCTTAGATCATCAAACCGAGATTTCCGAGGAACCGCACACTGCCAAGCGCTCCCTCTTTGCATACAGATTACTCCTCCACAAAGCATTCTGCATTAGTCGCCCTGGCCCTGCTAACCAAAGAAGTTTTTTATGTTTTTGTGTTTTCAAGTGTGGCAATTACTTTTGTTTAGCCGGAGAGTCGACTGGAGACCTGAGGTAATTAAACGCTGCCCCCTGTGGAGGGCTGTTCAGAGCCTGACCAAAAGCACCGCTTCTTTTGACAGAGCACCCAGTGGCCCTTGACTTCAATCTGAGAGCTGCCAGATCACTGTCATTATCACTGGGGAGAGCGCTCTCCATCCTTCACTCGTCTGTCAAGCGGACCCTCCAGATGTATGGTAATCCAGGGGCTTCATGCCATCGACAAAAGGGCCACCTCCAGAGTGTTTTGTTGAGCTAAAAACACAAACTTGAGGGATTTAGGAAAGGAAAACATCTTTACTCAGATTCACATTCATCTAGCCTATCTGAACAGAAGTACACAACTTTTTGGACAATAATAATTTTAAGACTTTTCTTTAGCTTGGTGAAGGAAAGAAAAAGCAATGTAGATGATCAAACAATGAAAGAACGAGTTATTCAACCTGAGCCTCTCAAGAACAACTTGAGCAGAACGTTTCTCAGTAATAGACTCCTCAATTTGACATACAATGTTGGAACTAAAATTCCTCTACATCAGCGATAACATGTGTCTGTCCATCAACAAACCGATGTCTATATTTCTAATTTATTGCGGTGCACATGTGGGAACTGTAACATTATCAATAGCAGTGCATCACAGTGAATTACTGATGTAACATTAAAGTTTGTAAAAACATCTTGCTTCGTCCTTTATCATTACTCAAAGTAGTAAGAACGACAGACAATCTGCATTAATGGACAAAATTTTAGGTAAAACTGAGCCACAGTTGTGAGTTAGTCGGTTAGCCGGAGACCTAGCACAATATAAAACACAAAACTACATATTTTGAACACCCAGAAGAAAATATATTCATCAATAATTAATCATGCTGTGATTCTGAGGAGCAAGTTTGTCCAAATAAAGTGGCCATTTAGTCCCATTTAGACCTGACGGAAATTTGAGAAGCAATCGTGAAAATGTTGTGTCGCTGTGGTAATTTTAACCACTGAATCTTCACATCCTCATCCTTTGGAAGTGTTTACAAAGAGAATTTGCTTTTGCTGAGCAGAAAACAACTACAACATTTGAGGGCGGGTCAAAGTAGGCGTTGTTTGTGGGCAGCCAATGAAGACCATAGGCGGGCAACTGTGTTACGGTTGCGGGATTCAAATTCCTAACGACCCGTTTAAGCTGTTCAGAGTCGATTCTTTCTTTTGAGACACAATAACTTTATTCATCATGCACTTTCAGCCTCACAACTTTGCAGATTGTTTACATTCACAGACTACACACTGCATGAAAGGTAATATTCAAAAAGAAATTTAAAGAACCACAGGGATATCACACAATCGCAAGTTGACGCTATGCATCTCTTTTAAAGCACCTCTGGGATATCATCTCAAGTTGGCTAGTCATTCAGACTAGATTGATTATGAATATATGTAGATTTGCACATGCCTTGGATGAATCCTAATCAAACACACCTGATTTTCATCTGCTCATTACTACACCGAAATGGATGTGTCAGATAAAGGAGACATCTAAATGTGTTTTTCTGGGGGACCTACAGGAACAAGGTTGGGAAGCACTGAAGTAGACTCTGATGAAGACAGAAATTCACCTTTCATGTCTTTCTATTCCTCCTGAAGCGGTTTGCTCTCTCACACATGCTAAACAGCCTGAGGAGGCCAGAGAGAGAAAGCCAGGCAGCGGGTGAGGGAGAGTTGACAGGGTGTGTAAGAGATGAGCTGTGACAGATGTCTGTCAAATGACACTTTTAGAGACACTAAAGGCAACAGAGCAAAGGAGTGCAGGCTTGAGTTTGTCTTGGGGGAGTTATAGTCTAGTGCCTCCTAGTGGAGGTGCACATAGTCCTTTTAATAAACCCCCAGTAGCAGCACATCAACCAGAGACACATTTTTTAGGGGCTCGGTACTGAAAGGTTTTTCTTATTACTATGATTTTTCTTCCCAGAACGTATCTGGATGTCAGAAATCATAAAGTCAGATGTGCCAAACTTGGTGGAATGATCCCAAATCTCACCCACCACTTAGGTAATCGAAATGACAACCGTCTGCTTTAAGACCAAGCAGAAACATCTGCCAGCCAGTTGCATCAGCAGTCAACTGAACGAAGGCTCTAATTCTACTACTTTCACTTACTGGACTTCCACAAATCAGTTGTGACTACTGGGTGAGTGTTACATCACCTGATTATTATTCATGAGCCAAGCTGATGAGTTCATGAACTGTCGCCCTTACATCTCTGTTGACATGAGACAAGTCAACAGCTTGAGACAGGAAGCGGGATCAAGAAGCATTTGACTGCGCAATGTTGTTGAAACTACACCCATTTGCCAGTAGGTGGCGCTATTGTAAGAATATTTATATTTTTGCTCATTTCTCAACGGAATAGAACGAAAATCTCTTTGCAATGGCAATGGCGAGGGTTTTTTATTTCAACATTGACAATAACAAGAACTATTAATAATAAATGAGCACCAATGATAATTAATAATAGTTGGGAACCAAATCAGTATAATAGAATGGCTGCTGAAAATGATTTTTGAATATATTCAAATAGAAAACTGTTCATTTAAGCAATACAGATATTTTACTGTATTTTTGACGCATAAGACACTTATAGTATCACCCATAAAAAGTATAAATGAGTTTTTATATAAAAATATTGACTTTATATTTTAGGAAGGGGGTGCTTTTGATCCTTATCTAAAAAAAAAAAAAAATTTGTCCAAACATTTTAAATGGCGTGGCCCATATGATGCAACGCGGGCATAATATTTTCCATTTTAGCTCCTTCACATTCTGCAAATCCAGGATCCAGATGTTGTACTTCTTAAAGATTCACGCTCATATGTTTCCCGAGAGTCTTTCCTGTTCTGGTGGCTCAGGTCTTGGTTTTTTCATGACAGATGAAGGCAGCAACAGCTTTGCACAATGTCTACCTACACTCCCATGAATACACATGAGGCAGGCCATTGGCGTTTCACTGCAAAATGCTGCACTCATTTTCTCAGAGTCATCTTGATGAATGATTTATGATTTACAAGGCCTGCCATTTAGTAATTGTTCTCTAATAAGACCGCTGAATGGCATGATTAAGTGCAGCCCTGCTGCGTTCAGGCCGGCTGTTTTAACTGTAAATCTGCGTTTAGTATGCCAGTCACATTCAGAAAGGCGTAGGATCTTCAATCAGGCGGGCATCAGCCTCCATGCAGCATTTATCCTGATAACACTTATATTGCTGTCTGAGATCACACACACTTACTCACGCTTTAGTGTGGCTAAAGGCCCTTTATTTCCTCATGAATAAGTCAGGCGCCACAAAAATCGACTCCTCACGCATTTCGTCTATTAATCTTTAACCCGTGTCTTTTTCAGTGTGTCGAAATCCGAGATGACAGTCACACAGAGGTCGCCGTCACTGTTCTGAACAAATGCTATTATAACATTTAAATTACCCAAATAAGTAATGGCAGAATAATATTCAAACTGGCTCCCAGAGATCGGAAAGTGATAAGGCGTTGTGTCAAATGGTCACCGTGATATAAATGTATTTGGATAGAATTGGAATGCGCGTCATTCACAAAGCTGTACGCTCTTCCTACCCTGTGAATGTTTGCTGAATATTTTTATTTATTTATTTATTATTATGATTATTAGACCAATAAGAGTCTAAGGGCAAGTGTACATGGCAACCATATACTAACTACGGAAAAGTTTTTTCCTTGCGTTTTTCACATAGAGTCAAAATGATCCCCGTTCACACGGATCTGCGAAAATGATTAAAACCACTGTATTCTGCTACCAGGCCAGTTCGGAGTGCCAAAGTCACATGATTTCTGTAAACAAGGATGTTTACATTATGTCATAGTGTTAAATTTCAATACTTCACGTGATTTTGGCAGTTTGATACGCGATCCGAACCACTGATTCGAAACAAAAGATTCGTAAAGCAGTGTTTTAGAAATCGGCCATCACTAGATATTGTTGAAAAGTCGTTTGTGACAGTTCGTAAGTACGGGAAGAAGGAGGCGGGAACCGGCGAACGTAAACTCAGCAAAAAAAACAAACAGCAAAACGAAAGTAAAACGGCGGCAGTCGCTCCTCTTTTATGCTTCCGGAGCTCCTCCGTGAGAGATACGAGACCGGTGTAGCGCGCAGCTGACGCTCATTATCACTCCCGTCACCGGCCTCGCGCCGTTCCCTCACGGCTCTCGCCTGCCCTGCTCGTCACATCTTTATTTCGTTTTTTTGGCTCGTCGCTTTATAATATTAAGGTTGAACCATTGTACTCCCATGAACTGTTTTAAATATGTTTTAGTATCTTTATGGGCATCTGAAAGTGTTCCTTATCTCTAGAGGATTATATATAGAGAGCAATAGAGGCCTCACTAAGCCAGTATATTGATAATAATTATCTAAAAATATTGTATTTTTTTTACAGAAACACTTAATGAAACACCACCAGTCCGAATTTCAGTTAAAATGACAAATATGCATTGGTTGCCGAGTTTTGTTTTAATTATTAAAGTTCTATCATTAAATCGTGCTTGATTATCATAATATAAAATAATGCTTGATTAAGAGTGTACATTCAGATATTTAAAAAGCTTTGCCGTTTTACAAAGATCTAGCCGGCGTGGTGGAAACATATATACAGTATATGGTAGTATAATAATCATATATATAATAGTATACCAGTCATAAAAAATGTACTAGCCAATAATGACTCTATTGCCAGGTTATTTATGCAGTTATTTTTGAAGCCTAGTGACCATTCATGTCCATAGTATGGAAAAGAGTAGCTTGAACATTCTTCAAAATACCTTCTTTTATGTTCTGTGAAAGAACGGGTTCAGAATAGCATTAGGGGGAGAGCGTTATGTGTTATGTTTCCTTTTTACATTTTCTGAAATGCATCCTGTAGATTTCTTACCAAACCAGTGCAGAGTCTGGGCCTGTATGCGACTGTTATTTCCAACGGTCTCCTGGAGTGATGGAGTCTGCGTTGTAGCCGGGGGGCGATGAGCGCGGTGATGAAATTTGGGGTTGTCGTCTGTGTTTCTCTTATCGCCGATGCAGCCCGAATTTAAAACTCCGGAGGGGAGGGAGGTCAGGTAAACTGTTGGATTGTGGGATACAGTGCTTAGGTGGTCAGCATTCCATTTAATCACGGCCGAACCCTCTGTCCGATAAACGCGCAGAACGGCTGCTACGAGAGCTAGAAAAAGGCTCTCACTGAGGCCTTTGTCCGTCTGCGGCGATAAGAGAAGCACAAAGTAAATTAACACATGTGATGGGGGGCACAGAAGCCAACACACACCGCTGTGGGTATCAGAGATAAGATGTGGCATTGATGAATTGAATTTTATTTCCCATCAGCCCTTGCTGTCGGTGCAATAGAAAGCGCATTCCAAAATATTACCCGATGCAAAGATAGGCGAAAGAGAAGCGCGTGTAATGGGAAAGAACCACACGAACGATGGGAATGAGCATAGGTTTCCTCAAGCACGGGTTCGTCTACTGTTACAGTGCTTTCACTGTCAGCGTTTCTTTTCATTTCCTTTTTTTTATTGAAAATTGACCTGACAAAGCAGCTGTCGTAACCCCCCCCCCTCTCTTTGTGGTGTTTGCAGGCCTGCAATAACCGAAAACTCACTGCTAAATGTCTAACGCGTTATCTGAATATGCAGACACGGGAACTTCGGTTTTAATGAACAGTCCCGAAAGTAAAAAGTCTTAACAAACTAAATTACAACAAGACATTTTAGCTGAGATAACACATATTCTCATAACAGTGGCCTGCTAACCTTTTGAAAGCAGCATCTGGGTGTCTTCTGTGGCGGGGTTGTGCCGTGAAAAATCATCGTTATGGTGCTGACACCTCCTAATGTCTAAATACCAGCTGCTGCACTGGGGGAAACACAAATACAACGGCACAACGGGTCCCAACAGGCAACGTGTCCTCTCGGATTTTGCACTAATTCGTAAATATTTTACAACACACTGTTTTATGTTCGCTTCAGCCTCTTATGCGAATCACGAGGTCGCCACGTTTGCGTAACACGCGTTCTGCTGGGGCGATGGCCTGATCTTGTATTTGCTAAAGTAAAGTAATGCTGCAGCTTTAATAACCATAGTTATCATCTGAGTTCATTCTTATTTATGATCATTTAATAGGATCGCACACTAAATGGCCACCTGGTGGCTGTAATTCTCTCAAAAGCCTGAACTGAGCTACTGAGTTTCATAAAGGAATACAAAAACATTTTTTTTTAATTTATTCATTCATTTAAAAATAAACAGTGTGTTCATTGTAGTCTTATAGGAGCAGGTTCTTCTAATGAACTAAATCAGCTTTAAATCAACAATCTGTCAGAATTATTACTGAATTATTATCTGACTCACTCACTGACCGCATGTTTATATTTCAAATTGTACTGTAACAAAATAATTGTGTTAATTAGTGGCAATTGAAGGGTTAGTTCACCCAAAAATGAAGATTCTGTCATCGCTCACCCCATCGTCGTTCCAAAACTGTAAGATCTTCGTTCATCTTCGGAACTTTCTGTCCCTCCACGCACAGCTACCACCGCTTTGACGCTTCAAAATGTTCATAAAGCGATCGTAAAACGAATCAGTATGAATTGAGCAGTTTAGTCCAATTTATTTGAAGAGACACAATCACTTTATATAATGGACAGATTTCATTTAGGCTTTTACTCACATATAAACGTTCACCAATGAGTTACGGTAAACGGAAGCTCAAGCACGAGATGCAATGAGGTTCATTCCTGTGAGTTACGCATCTCGTTTGAGCTTCCACAGGAACCAATGAGGTTTGTTCTTGCGATTCAAAGCAAGTACAGTTGAGCTTCTGTTTCTGTTCGCTGATTAATGTTTATATGTGAATAAAATTCAATCTGTTCAGAAAATGTGGATTAAAGCACTCAATTCATAAGGATTAGTTTTATGATGTGTTAAGTAAGTAAGTAAAACCTTTATTTGTCCCGCAGTGGGGAAATTGCATGTTTTTATGGACTTTTTGATGCATTAAAGTTGTAGTTGTGTAGCAGTCAATGAAAAGATTTCAATAAAAAAAAAAAAAAATTAAAATTAAAAAAGCTCTCAGATTTCAATAAAATATCTTCATCTGTTGTCTTACGTGCTTGAGGGTGAGTATTTATTTTTTGGCGAACTTACCCTTTAAATGATAGTATTAAAAATAATGTGTGTGTGTGTGTGTATATATATATATATATATATATCAATTCATAAGGATTAGTTTTATGATATGTTAAGTAAGTAAGTAAAACCTTTATTTGTCCCGCAGTGGGGAAATTGCATGTTTTTATGGACTTTTTGAAGCATTAAAGTTGTAGTTGTGTAGCAGTCAATGAAAATATTTCAATTAAAAAAAAAAAAAAAATTTAAAAAAGCTCTCAGATTTCAATAAAATATCTTCATTTGTTGTCTTACGTGCTTGAGGGTGAGTATTTATTTTTTGGCGAACTTACCCTTTAAATGATAGTATTAAAAATAATGTGTGTGTGTGTGTGTATATATATATATATATATATATCAATTCATAAGGATTAGTTTTATGATATGTTAAGTAAGTAAGTAAAACCTTTATTTGTCCCGCAGTGGGGAAATTGCATGTTTTTATGGACTTTTTGAAGCATTAAAGTTGTAGTTGTGTAGCAGTCAATGAAAATATTTCAATTAAAAAAAAAAAAAAAATTTAAAAAAGCTCTCAGATTTCAATAAAATATCTTCATTTGTTGTCTTACGTGCTTGAGGGTGAGTATTTATTTTTTGGCGAACTTACCCTTTAAATGATAGTATTAAAAATAATGTGTGTGTGTGTGTATATATATATATATATATATATCAATTCATAAGGATTAGTTTTATGATATGTTAAGTAAGTAAGTAAAACCTTTATTTGTCCCGCAGTGGGGAAATTGCATGTTTTTATGGACTTTTTGAAGCATTAAAGTTGTAGTTGTGTAGCAGTCAATGAAAATATTTCAATTAAAAAAAAAAAAAAAATTTAAAAAAGCTCTCAGATTTCAATAAAATATCTTCATTTGTTGTCTTACGTGCTTGAGGGTGAGTATTTATTTTTTGGCGAACTTACCCTTTAAATGATAGTATTAAAAATAATGTGTGTGTGTGTGTGTATATATATATATATATATATCAATTCATAAGGATTAGTTTTATGATATGTTAAGTAAGTAAGTAAAACCTTTATTTGTCCCGCAGTGGGGAAATTGCATGTTTTTATGGACTTTTTGAAGCATTAAAGTTGTAGTTGTGTAGCAGTCAATGAAAATATTTCAATTAAAAAAAAAAAAAAAATTTAAAAAAGCTCTCAGATTTCAATAAAATATCTTCATTTGTTGTCTTACGTGCTTGAGGGTGAGTATTTATTTTTTGGCGAACTTACCCTTTAAATGATAGTATTAAAAATAATGTGTGTGTGTGTGTGTATATATATATATATATATATATCAATTCATAAGGATTAGTTTTATGATATGTTAAGTAAGTAAGTAAAACCTTTATTTGTCCCGCAGTGGGGAAATTGCATGTTTTTATGGACTTTTTGAAGCATTAAAGTTGTAGTTGTGTAGCAGTCAATGAAAATATTTCAATTAAAAAAAAAAAAAAAATTTAAAAAAGCTCTCAGATTTCAATAAAATATCTTCATTTGTTGTCTTACGTGCTTGAGGGTGAGTATTTATTTTTTGGCGAACTTACCCTTTAAATGATAGTATTAAAAAATAATGTGTGTGTGTGTGTGTATATATATATATATATATATATCAATTCATAAGGATTAGTTTTATGATATGTTAAGTAAGTAAGTAAAACCTTTATTTGTCCCGCAGTGGGGAAATTGCATGTTTTTATGGACTTTTTGAAGCATTAAAGTTGTAGTTGTGTAGCAGTCAATGAAAATATTTCAATTAAAAAAAAAAAAAAAATTTAAAAAAAGCTCTCAGATTTCAATAAAATATCTTCATTTGTTGTCTTACGTGCTTGAGGGTGAGTATTTATTTTTTGGCGAACTTACCCTTTAAATGATAGTATTAAAAATAATGTGTGTGTGTGTGTATATATATATATATATATATATCAATTCATAAGGATTAGTTTTATGATATGTTAAGTAAGTAAGTAAAACCTTTATTTGTCCCGCAGTGGGGAAATTGCATGTTTTTATGGACTTTTTGAAGCATTAAAGTTGTAGTTGTGTAGCAGTCAATGAAAATATTTCAATTAAAAAAAAAAAAAAAATTTAAAAAAGCTCTCAGATTTCAATAAAATATCTTCATTTGTTGTCTTACGTGCTTGAGGGTGAGTATTTATTTTTTGGCGAACTTACCCTTTAAATGATAGTATTAAAAATCATGTGTGTGTGTATATATATATATATATATATATATATATATATATATATATATATATATATATATATATATATATATATAATTGTATTATAGCTTTATTTAAATTGACAAAAATACACAACATATATTATTGTTTTTTTCAAAGTGGAAAACACTGGGTATTTTTGACAAATGCAAATAAACTGATAAACTGTAAGCATATATGAAGAAACCAACAAGGCCATTTCATTATTTCCTCTCACTCCAGTGTTCTTCAGGGACCATGTTAATCGTGTCTTCAAACAGGATCTTAACATGTACCAGGTTTCACGTCAGACACGTAATGATGCATATTTAGGGACGCAAAAATTGTAAACCTTTGGAGTATTCGAGTGTGGATTGGATATAAATCATAACAGTTTACACACATCTATACAAATGTAAGGGCTCTAGGCTGGAAGGCTCTTCCTTGTTCAGCCAGGGTGAGATGACACGCAAACGCTAAGCAATACGTGGTTAAATATGAAAAGAGGAATCCATTTCACAGTACACACGTTCAAGGAAAAAACCACGGAGCTTAAACATTGTAAGCATTATTCAAGTGGAAAACGATTTTCCACTTCAACAATGTTAATGCACTTTAATGACATGTCATAAATTCCCGATGTTGTTCGCTCACACAAGGCCCAAAGTAATGACTTAAAAACAAATTAGCACTGAAACCTTAACACAAACCATATATATTTTCTGACATTAAGTGTGTATATATTACATTTTCCAGTTTTCCAACTCCATAAAAGCTGGATTCTTGCCATAAATTAGTTATTTTCCGCAGTAATGCATTACGGTATGCACTTTCCGTCTCTGAACAGCATCCTATAAAATCTTTTTAGATAACAGATTCATGCCATGCCTTTTTTTTTTTTTTTTTTTTGTTTTTTGCAATATTTGTATTTTTATTGCCCTTCCAAGAAAAGGGGCACATCCAATTCCTGACATAATGCTATATTTTCCTTTCTGCCTCCTCCGACAGTGAAAAACGCACCCATTCTTTAAAAGCCATGTGAAACCTGGAGGGCAAATAGATGTTGTCCCAGTTCTTTGCTTTGCTAGATACCATTTTTGATAATCTTGCCGTAGATCCTGTCCCCTCCTGCCTTTCTTTGCTCAAAAACAGCGTTTCCCGTATTTTATGAAGAGATTTAATACCCGTGAAATGGGAAATAAAAGGCACATGACACTTTTACAGATCTCAGGGCGTCTCTGTTGCTCTTTCATTTTCTGGGAAGAAGGATGAGAAGAAAATTTCTATCCGTTTCTCTCTCTCTCTCGCTCTCTCTCTCTCTCTGTCTCTGCGACACCATGTGGCCTTGATACATGGTTTATAAAAGCTCTGGTGCTGTACGGAAAATTGAAGAATGGTTCATTAGAAGGTCAAAGCACTTCACAGGCAGTCATGATTCTGTGAACTCGTACTGTATAATCTATACATCAGATCACTCTCTGACCCCTGTGTGGTGGTCTTTAAGATGCTTTGGTTAATTACAGTATGAGAGACTTGCGCTTTTGATGAAGAAAAGCGACCAAGAAAATACTGCTCGTTTAGCCTATTTGTGAGTCTACAGCACTGCGTGGCAAAACTACATTTCCCAGCAATCTTTGCGGCAGAATTGTGAGACACATAGAAAAAGCGTCTATTATAGACCTATTGGGCATCATTTTCTCTTTATATTCTTATACAAGTTATAAAATTGCTCTGAATTGTTGGTGAGTGAAATTGCCCAGTGTTTTCTTAATTTCTAACTACCCTGTTATTATGAGGGGGAAAATATTTTCTCTAATGCACGGGGTTATAAATTCATCAATAACTACGAAATAAAATTTGAGATCAAAAGATAGCCTCTACTGAGTGACGGCTTAATTTAAGTTAAATTTGCAACACTGTTTTGTTTAGTTTTGTTTCGTTTTAATATGAAATCTTCAACCCTGTTACCTGTTCTGGCATAGTGAATTTGTTTTCACACCGCATTGTAACCATGTAACGTCACCAGGGCTGGGTGGGTTACTTTTAAAATGTATTTCACTACAGATTACAAAATACATGCTTTAAAAAGTCATTTGTAATGTATTTCGTTACATTACTCAAGTTTAGTCACTTAATCAAAATACTTTAGAATACTTTGGAATACTAATAAGTGTGGAACAAACACAAAAAAGGTCATTGTGAGTTTTTATCTCATAATTATTGCATGATATAAAGTTGCAATTGTGAGTTATAAAGTCAGAATTATGAGATATAAACTCGCAATATTGAGAAAAGACAAAAACATGAGATATAAAGTGAAAATATCGAGAAAAGTCAGAATTATGAGATACAAACTCATATTGAGAAAAGTCCGAATTAATGTTGGTGAAACTGAACTCGTCTTTTTCAGACGGTCAGAGTCAGAGAATCACCAATCGCTGTTTAAATGACATTAAAACTGAAAGTAATCACTTTGGTAATCTAAAACACTTTTCAGATGGAATGATGCTGCTCTGATGCTGCTAAAGTGTGTGTGTGTGTGTGTGTGTGGTGTGGTGTGTGGTGTGTGTGTGTGTAAATAGTAATGTAAATATTAGTATACATCACATCTGAGAGTCAAATGTCTCACTCAGTTAAACAGCTTCCATGCCCTGTTTTTTTTTAGATGTTTGTTTGTTTACTAGCTGTGCTACTTTTGTTCATTAGCATTGTGCTGTTTAATACACAGATCTATATATACAAATATCCACACACTCTCTTATGGTTTATTCTCATTCCACACATACCAGATATTGGGTCGTGTTCTATAAAGCAATGGGTTTTCCCTCTTGTCTGTCCTTGTGAATGTCAGTGTGATGTGCGTGTGTGCGCACCTCCAACCGTTGGACCTGGAGAGATGTCAATACGGGATAAATTCAATTTGGCAAAGTGTGGTGTGCACAGTGCATTCTTTAGAGACAAAGCCCAGAGAGGAATAACAGGCCTCATCTGAGTAAAAACTCCCAGGTTGGCTGTTTGGGATTCAGAGGAAGCTTGGCACTATTACCATTTATATTACAGGTATTAGAGGCCTTCTGCTTGCACCCTGCCCTCTCCCATCCTGAACTTCACAATAAACTCCACAAGACTGTTTCAGAATGTCTGTACGCTGTGGGTGGCAAGATTGTTTCTGATTCAGAAAAGACAGTGTGTGTGTGTGTGTGTTTTTTTTTCTTACCAGTTTTGGTTCAAAAAGTGTGCAGCAACAAACCTTAAACGTTATTAAAATTGAAACAGCAATTGGAGATCAGACAAAACCAAGGAATGGAAAATATTGGAGCTCCAATTCATCTGGATTGCTGGATTGTTGAGGCAAGGATTTGCTCAAAAAAGCCACATATAACAGCGTAAAATGAACCTAGTGTGAAAAATAGCTTGTTTCAAATGCCTGTATATTGTAAACAATATAATTGACCAAAATTCGACAATACGCACATATATATATATATATATATATGCATACATGCCATATATATATATATATATATTTATATATATATATATATATATATATATATATATATATATATATATATATATATGTGTGTGTGTGTGTGTGTGTGTTAATAAAGGTGCAAAAAGTACAGAAAATGAATAGTTTGTTAAACATTTTCTCATGGTTAAATCAACCCCTTTCCCTAACTATTTTTTTTAACAAAAAGCATAAAACAGTTTCAGGCACTCTTTTGATCTCTTTTCTGTAAAAGTACTCGGTAAGAGCTGTGGAGCGGGCATTCGGTCAGCGAGAGCAAGGACTGATGGGAAATCTTTAGGCTCAGCTCCCTGCGGACCGCAGCGCTCGTTTATCTCCTTTGCTTTCTCACGGTGACGGCCGTTGTTTTAAAGGGATAAAGTGCCGAAATCGATATACGTGTCCCGTCACTCAAATTCAACACTAAGAGGAATGGATCAGCGAGGGGAGGTCCGTGTGTGTGTGTGTATAACCATGCTACCGCAAGAGCATATGGAATATTTATTATGATGATCCATTAACTTGTCATCTACCAGATGATATGATTAGTTACACATGCATTAGACTCGAGTTCTTATTGCATTCTTTATTGCATTCTTAATGTCATGATTTCTACTTTTAAATATGTGATGAGAAAGATAAAGATAGGTGTGTTCTCGTTTCTCCGAACATCTAACAAAACGAAACGGTTCGTGACCTTGATTCTGTGGCAGATTGGCTGAGGCATTTGATTGGCTGATTTCAGGTGAGCGTTATGATCCTCCGAGGTCACACTTCTGGTTGATCTAGTCCAAAGCCAGGTCTGCGTCCGAAATCGCATACTCTCCTGAGTAGGTACTTATTTTGACTGCTAAAAAAACTACGTTCTATATAGTAGTAGTGTGTGTAGTGTGAATGAAATCCAGACGTACTACATTCAACATCCTGTCATTGTCATGTGACCTATCAGCGTCAGTTGCGTCACTACACTTCCATTTATAAATCGTCATGACCCTAACCCATCGTCTGCACGCTCGCCGGAAGTAGTAAGGACTTTTTGTCTAATCTTTTATGAGTTCTGTGAATTCAGGCATACTTCTTTTGTCACATACTGTTTTTCGCCCACTATATACTAGCTCAAGTGCACATGAGCATTGTCTTTTTCGGAGGTTACACCTTTCAGATGGTCTTTGTTTTTGAAACTGTCCCGATCTTGACATTATTGACATCTGAGGAGGAGCGGGAGTTGATAGTGCGAGGGTCCGTTTGACTAGAGCTTGTATACTCATCCAGAACATGTTGCATGTAGACTCGCTCTGCAACCTGCATGGTAATGTGGCCCAGTCCCAAAGAGGAAGTGCCAGTTTGTCAATACTTCATTTGCTCCTTGATTTTGAAAACTTGAGCCAGTCGCCTTTGTGCAAACACAATGTCCAATTCAGGGAAGGTTTAGAGCTCATAAAGACAGGTAATTCTCTGGGTTATTTATTATTTCTAGTATTCATTTATTATTTCTAATTCATACCCCTTATTGACCTTGATGGATGACTGAGCTGCAAACAAACACTGGGGACACAGATTGAGTCTTTTATAAAAACAAAAGCTAAATTAATTCGGCGGCCATGGCTAATTGGCTCCTGTTTGAATTGAGAGACAGGTCAATATGTTTGCCCAGGAAGACAAAGAGAGAGAAACCTTGCCAATCTCCAATGTTCGCTTCTCTGTGAGCCAAAACGAGACGCTCCCGATTGGTTTATAATTAGCAGGTCAAAGGACATTTCCTCCTCACGCTTTGAAGTTCTGAAGAATCGTTGATGGATTTCTGCAGGACTTGTAGCAACAGGGAGCCCTTTGAGAAGCCGTCAGCCGAAGGGAAGCGTAGTCCTAGACTCTGACCTTGACCCTAACAGGAATGTGAGCAGAAAGGACGTAAAGACCTCATGTGGTTAGGAGAAAGGGGTAGTTGTAGTCATTTTGGGAGATTTGAAGCAATTCCCCCATTGAAGAACAGCAGGGCTTCTGCATTCAAAGGCCCTTTGACGGCATATAGGCTTGTTCAGGTGTTGTCCATTGCCGGCTCGGTTCTCAGCAGGATTACCTTGCATGTTTTTCGGAAACAAAGAAATATAAGAAGCCGAGTTGGACCACCCCCGAGGTGCTGATGCCTGTTTTTTCCACTTCGTCCTCCATTTGGTGTGATGAGAATTACAGTCTCTCCTCAGGAGAAGATCCTAGATGAATCCATTTGTTTACCTCAGGCTCTTTTGGCTTTGTGAAAGTTGATGCTGTGGAAACCCCTCAGAGTTGTTACAAGGACAACTTCAGAGGTTTGATTCACCTTGCAGTCATATTTTCTTGTTTATAAAGTCCTATTCTCGTGTAGCCATACTTTTAACAATCGATGAGTCGATTTTTTGCTTGTTTGTTTACCTTTTTCTGTCCAAGAACCTCCCACTCAGTCAGGAAAATGCCATGGAAAGGAGACCAACCACCATTGGCTTTGTTGTTATTGGAAGTTTAGCGGCAGGTAGATCTCAGGGCAAAAAATCATTCGAATAATGGCCGTTTCTCTCCGGAAGGTTACATTTCCCTACGCGTGGCTTCGGGACCTGAATTGAAGCACTTGAAATGGGCAGGTCTGCTCTGTAGAACAAAGCGAACAGGATGACAAGGTAGAGGAAGAAAGCTGATTGTAGATCAAGGCCCATCTCTCTGTAGAGCAGGGGAACTAATTTGGATCTTAGTCAGTGAATTCCCAATCATATTGTTCTTCAAAGCCACCACAGGAACAGCATCTCTGAGAGAATTCTGTGAAAGTCGCCATTAGTGGCTGCAGATCATTCAAAGTGACTCACAGTAACTAATTTCATGGATGGTCCCCCTGGAGCAGCTCGTGGTTAAGTGTCTTGCTAAAGGGCACAATCGTTATAAAGCTGGATCGTGATCACAGCAACTGTCCAATTCCACCTCTTACCTTGGACTGAACCTGTATCCTTTGTATTAGCAGCCCAAGGCCTAAGCGACTAGGCTACATCCACCCATGCATGTAATATTTTGCCTCACAGACCTCATTTTTCCCCAGTTGTAGCTATTTTTAGTGGGAGCTTTTGAAGATTATTTCATGTTAGAGACATTCTACCACACAGGAGGAGAATATACTGAAACATCTGTTTATCGAGTGCGGAACCAGCAAAGCGTCACTATTCACGTATGTTCAAAATCATACACTCTTTTGCTTAATGTCATTCTAATATTTGACAGGAAATGTTTCTAAATAATCTTATCACGAATTGGTTGAATTGCTTTAAATGGTTGTCAAAGCTAACCCGCCAATTTGCGAACATTTGTTGTCTTGGCCTTCTCAACTACATCCAAAATGTTATATAACTTGTTGAACATATACATAATACCTATCTCTGACACATTTTACATACAACCCTTGACCTTCCCATCCTAAAAGAGTATCATTTCTTAGAAATCGGTTGTAAAAATGTCATTCAATTGTCATAATTTTACACCAATTTTTAGTGTTGTATACATATGTTTGTCAAGTATTCTTAAGCTTAAATATTCAGTCCAGTTATGCAAGTTATTGTAAGAAAAATGATTGTTGTTTCGCATTAAATGCAGTTCATACAACGCTAGCACCCTGTTATTTATATTTGAGCGTAGGATTTTTTTTTTGTCTTGTTTTTAATTTTGAGGTTTATTTAATGTTTAATCTATTTAGACAAATATTGCAATTTACAGAGTTATTGATATTACTAACCATAGAACTGAGGGAGAAAAAAAATCAGCAAGCTGTAATTTTTACTCTATTTAGAAATACTGATAAACAATCTGTTTTTTTGATCTAGTTCATTAAAGCAAACTGTTCGAGAAAGAAAAAAATGAATAAGGCATCCCATCACTAACACTGAACAGTCATTTTGATGAAGGACGTGTGCTATCAGACTACTGAGCCTTGGAGTGTCTGACTAATGGAGATGTTTTTGAATTCCTCTCAGCTGCCTGATTTTCTTCTCAAAACATAGGCTGTTTTGTCAAATATATACGTATACGCCGTACATTACCATGTTCATATGCATCTGTTTTATGTGTGTATGCACATTTGGCTAACGAGTGCATGAACAGTAATTTGTATGTGTAACCAGAGCAGGTCTGACCTGTGTGCTAATGAAACTCTGCTGAGATCCGCTCATACACACACAGACACACACTTACCTAAGTACATACAAGACACAGAAACCTGTGAGTGACCTGTATGTTAATGATCTCAGAGACATTCTCCCTTTCTCTCTCTTTACATATTTGCTTTGGCTTCCTGGGGCTGTCAGAGGTAAAAGCCTATGCGTGTTTATGTTTACAGAGAAATGTCGATATTATTGCTCTTTACTCCAGGTTTGTGAGTTGTTTGCATACATGCTTTTTTTCCCCTTGATATCCAATTGAAACAAGAAATGTGTGTGCTTTTTTTTTTTTTTTAAATGGCACGACTATGAACCATAACTTTCTGATTGGTACTGTGCAACAAACTACATACAGCCAACTAACAATCATAGCTGGTAGGAGGAGGGGCGTTCTCAGTCTAGAGCATTTGATTGGATAAAAGTCTGTGTAGTACAAGATGAGTCATCAAAATCTGTAAAATTTAAGTGTATATCTGATTAAATGGAATTTAATCCAGTTTTAGGAGTAGAAGAGCAGGGCTGGGTGGGTTACTTTTAAAATGTATTTCTCTACAGATTACAAAATACATGCTTTAAAAAGTCATTTGAAACGTATTTCGTTACATTACTCAAGTTTAGTCACTTCATCTAAATACTTTAGAATACTTTGGAATACTAATAAGTGTAGAAGAGCATGTATATTTCATATCTATAGTTTCAAAGTCAATCAACTAAAAACTATGATACTTAAAATTTCTATTTGACAGAAATTGAGCTATAAACTTGCTTTTGCAGCATTAGAAACCTTGGTGTTATGTACCAAATGCAGCCACAACAATATGATGTTGTTCATGGTGGCAGGACGTTGCTATGCAGTTGCTAAGGATTGATTGTGATTGTTAGATCATAAAGATAGTTTATAGTTTATGATAGTTTATAGTTTGGGGTAGTCGTGGTCCAATGCTGAGGGAGTCGGGCTTTTAACCTGAAGGTTGCTGGTTCGATTCCCATGCCGGCAGGAATTGAAAGTGGGGATTGTGAATGAACAGCACTCTCTCCACCTTCAATACCATGACTAAAGTGTCCTTGAGCAAGACATGAAACCCCTAATTGCCTCACTTGTAAGTCAAGTGTCTGCTAAATGACTCAATGTAATTGATTTTTAACAAAAACTTTAAAGACAGACCTACTGTGAGCTATGAGGTTGTTAATCAACGGTATAAAGCCGCATCAACTCAACATACTTATTACATAATTGTGATTAACATTGGAATTCCTTGTGAGGAACTACAACTACACCCATGATTCTCCACCGTTATGCATGTAACCCTCGTTCCCTAAAGGGGGATCTCAATTCGTCAGTTCAGTTCTGACGTAACATCGAACTTGACTGACTGGAAGGGAACAAATCCCAATACTCAGTAACTCTTTAAAGACATTTCTTCTGGAAATAATACTACCAATGATACAGAAAAAGTGGACGGGCACTGTTGTGCTTTGGCCAATCTCTAAATATGGCTAAATATAAGGGATTTTCTTTTCACCCATTTTATCGTCGGTCAGCCGAAATCGAATTTGGAATTTTATATGTAATACCAGAACCCAAGTATCAAGAATAATGATGAACAATACTAATGATTGTGTAGAACTGTTTAACTGCACAAAGCAGCTGGTGGGTTATCAATCATATTGCACTTTTATTGTATTTATTCATCTATTTTACAAGGCTTTCGCACGATACTCCATTATTGTAAATTCTGCTCCATTGCATTTTGATTGAACGGTGCCCTTTAGTGTCTTTGTGTGTGTGTGTGTGTGTGTGTGTTACTGTTTGTGTTGTGTTATAAAGGTGACCTGACACAAAGTTCACCTCTCTACGGCTATAATTTTCTCTCTTTCATGAATCAGAATAAATTATTGACATTTCTTTAATGAAGCGGCTAGTGGTTTGGTGTTTAGCATAGTCTATCCCCCTCCTACACTCACACACACACACACAACACACTCATGATTCTCATGACTCATGAATATTAGCTTTCATAGACTTTAACAGAGCACTGAGTAGATCTGACAAACAAAACTTTTAGCCAATGCCAAGACAATCACGAAGATATTTATCTTCTGCATGTCTGCACATGTGCACAGACGTACATCTGTCTCGACTATTAACCACACAGCAATTTGATAAATGTGTTTAATAATCCCAAAATAAGCACAAAGACGGCAGAGATGCCAACGCAGCAGACAAACGGCAATCCACCTGTCACTCAAGTGGCCACGCCCTTAATTATGCACAATTTTACGGCTTAATTTAACTTAAACAGATGAGTTACAAAAAAAATTCACTCCCTCACAGGTGTCAAAATTTGCTGTATAGACCAAAACCACAATTTGTACCAGGCTGTAAACATGTTTTTTTTTTTTTTTTTCTGCTGTAAATTTGGCCATTTTAACATAGGGCTCAATGAGATTCTGCTCTCTTTTGGAGCCTGTCCCTGAATTGCAGTTTAAGCCACTTCCGTATTGTTTGCCACTTGGTCGGAACATATATCTGTCAGAGCATCTGACGGGTTTAAACTAACGTTATTCATCTTAACGACATCTAAAGCCCTTAATATTAAGCATGTCTTATATTTAGGACAAACTGAATTCTGCATTTTACCCACAGAAGGTACTTTTCAGATGCTCTCCAAACTGCATATCGATATAAACGGTATTGCTTCAACCCATATCGTAGGCCTATATAAAACAATATATGGATATATAGTTATTACACTAAAACTAAAACCATAAATAATGCACTAAAACTAAAAAAACAATGCCAATATTCCAACTGTCAATGAAGACTGAAAAAATGTATGGCATATAGTTTCTACTCTTTCTACTCTATCTCACTGTAAAGACTGACACGTCTTTCATTTGTTCCATAGCGTGATGTTACTCTCGTCTGTCACCTCGTCTCCTGCTTGAATACAAACTGACTACAGACAGCTTCCAATTGCGAGAGGTTAAGATACTCACGGCCCTGTTATGTTAATCTCCCTCTCCCTCTGCTGTTTACTTTGATTTGAGAGCGTGTTCTCAGAAATTGCCCAGATATTTATGTCATTAATCACTGCCTGTGAGATACAACGCTGTGGATGGAGGCGTTAAGCTCAGGCCCGTAGGCTCGCGAATTCTCCAGCATGCGCAGTGCGATCTGTGATCAGAAGCTATGGAGGTGTTTGAGACTGAATTAGATCAAAGTGAGCCTCGTGTAAGGATTACAGAGGCAAAATAAAATGCAGGAGGCATAATATTGACAATGGTAACGGAGAAGTGGGGAGAGAAACAAGCCGATGCGGTTGGCAGCAAGGATTTCTCTCTTGATTTTAAGAGCTTTTGACCGTGGGCTATGCTACTTATCTTTAGTGGAGGTCCATTGTTGTTGTTTTCATTTGAACTGTTGATTAATTTCAGCAAAATTCATTTTCAGCATTTTCAGATGCATTTTGGTGAAATTTGATTGTCAAACAAATGTTGTATTTATTTGTAAGTCTTGCTCATTCTGGGTTTTAT